>JANHGB010049832.1:0-12249 GCA_026283785.1 Coracopsis vasa
TGTGTGTGTATACTTACATGGATATATTCCACATATATATATATATATATACACACATACACACGCTTATGTAGAACACCTTACAGGATCTTATTACTTTAGAATAGAGGACAGCTCTGTCCTCTATAACATGCAAGGCTTTAAAACTCTGTGTATATATAGATTAGGAAAGTAAATGGAAAACACTAAATAAAGGGTTTACCATTTGAAGATTAATGTTAACAGGTCACAGTGTATTTTATTCATACATCCCCCCAGATTTAAATTAATTTGTTAAACTCCCACACAATTCTTCTGCAGTCATTCCATATTTAGTTATGTTTGCTGCTACATTTCTAGCACTTGTAGCATGTTTGGAAGTTTTTTGTTTGTTTTGAGCAGCTAAACTTAAAGCATTGATTAACTTCAGTATTCTCTATGTGGGAAAATCACAATGCATGTACAACTTGGAGCTGAAGAACAAAAGTAGAACTTGATTGTATCACTATATCTCACTAAACTACTGCATGTCTGTTCTGGAAATCCTTACCTGGTGTAATCAAAAGACCAAGAGAAACTGAAAACTTTTATTCTATTCCTGCTTGCCATTTCTTTACCAAGCAACATAGCAGAAATTATAAGAATCCCCAGGGATTCAACTTAAAGCCCTCTTATTTTGTAATGATGACTAAGTTGCATTCTGTCTATAACATTTCCGTTTATAGAAAAAAGTCTCTTATTTGTACTAATACTATGATCTTTTAAAACTTCTGAAAGGAACATTACTTTGGGAATTTATTATCACCAGCAGCAGCCTAGCGATAGCGAAAATTTGTGGAACTGTGTCCCCATGCAAGGTACAAGAGGATGTATCATTTCCCATACTCTGTTAAAAACACAGCATCAATGGCAGTCCCATGTCACCTATGTCCCTGCATCTTAAGGAAAACAATTACTAACAGACAATATTAACAAAAATCTTTTCTAGAGACCAATAAAGTTAAGCACATTAACACTTACATATAAGATACCCCTGCTAAGAACAGGAGCTCGGATTCTGAAATGTGCTTGAGTTCCCTTGTGCTCATGTCCACATGGTACTTTCTTTGAAAGTAAAGCACATTTCTCTAAATAGCTTGTTGTATGGGTTAGAGTTGGATTAGAGATTTAACTGAATTGAAAGAAAGATAAAGATATAAATAATATTTAAATACTTCACTAAATTACATTAATGAAAACTGCATTAAATACTATCCACTGTGGTATAGGTAAGAAATATGAATGCAACTATGCTAAAAGACATGTAAACCAGAATATCATACTGTATGTCTCCTTTATAAGTTTCATTTTATTAAGGCTGATTCTGTGCTTGCAACTGCAGAGAAGAGCTAAACAACATGTAATCAACTGTACAATATCAGTTATGACAGGTAGTGGTCTACTCAAGAAGTGACGATGCCACACACTGGGATATGGAGGAAGGCATATCCCTAACTGTGTGCCACACTCCACACTTGATGCTAAAATAACAATAAAAATGAAAGCAATTGGCACTATAATCCCAGATCAACAGCTAGCATTCCAGTCCTAAATGCCAAATTCCTGTTGGGGATTTAGAGCCTTCACAGATAAAATACACTGTTGTTTTTTACAGCTGTAAAAGGCAAAATAATACAAATAACCATAAATTAAAAGTGGTGAAATACTGCTGATCAGGATAATTGAAGACCTCAGCAAAAAACCCTATAGACATTAGAATAAGAAGCAATAAAAGGGACATTTTACCCCACATTCCTAAGGAAACAATGCTGAGACAATTTCTGTCTGCTTGTCCCCACACTTCACTTTTACGTTTTGAACTAGTTGCAGATTTAAGGGGGCCTGATGGAGAAAGAGATATTCTAGATGGATCTGATTTCATAAAATTTTCCTGAGAACAGATTGCTAGCTCAAGGAGAGAAATCAGTAAGTACTCCCACTGGGAAAAGGGCTCCGACTTAAGTTTACACATTACTGGAGACCAGAGGATATGAGAGATATTACAGAAACAACCTGGAATTACCTCAAAGAAAGGGAAAAGCTTCAAATAAAACTTTACAGCCAGCTATGAAACATAGATTTGTAGGAAGCAAGGCTACATAATTCCTGTCACTCAAGCATTATTTGTACTATGTAAGTATCACGAACAAAAGTCCTAGCAATGGCATACTTATTAGCTAGAGGTGTTAAAGAGTGATGCAGAATTTTTTTAAGTTGTTAATGAAGTATTTTTATCTTCCATTTTGGAAGATAATACTGTAAATGTATTTCTGGCAAAATATCTTCTATTCCAACCATAGCAAAAAAGACTGTTAAACAATTTACACTGCATATAAATATTTTTAAATCCTGGCTTGCATAGTTTGAACTCAATAGTTCTGAAATAACAAGTAAGCTAATGATGTTGATTTTTAATATATCCTGGAATAATGGAGAAATACCAGGGGAGTGGGGAAGCTGACATTCCATCAGCACTTAGGAAGGATGAACAAGATAACTGTGTGGTCACAGTCAGCTTGAGAATTGTGTCAGAGAAAAACACTGAAAAGTTGATTTAGGACATATATAGCAAAGATTTAAGGCCTAATATCAAGCAAATCAAAACAGTTGAGAAAAGAAATTGTCAAAGCAAAGACCTCCCTAGTATTTAGTCAAACTGTTCCTAACTGAAGTATTTTCTTTTTTTAATCCATAATACGTAAGCTACAATTTTAATTAGCACATTTTAGATTGCAATGCAGTATAAAGTCAATTATCTAGCTAGCGTTTCTTCATGTGTCTCTCTCCACTCTCCATCTCTCTTCTCCCATTAACCCAAGCTTCTTTTTTTCTTTTCTTTCTTTTTCCCCTAAATAGCATTTATTGCAAAATGCGTAACAGCAATGGAACCCAGTGTTTCTCTTCCAGAAGAACACCTTTAATCATTAGCCACAGACTGCTTCTCACTTGCTTTCCTCTGACACCATATACTTTAAGCTGTTACTTTACAGTGCTTCAAATTCAAGCATGAAGGATGGAGCTGCCTGCATTCAGCCTCTGTCTCAGTTACCTGCTGTTTAGCCATGCAAACAGAAGAAAGCAAGCTGAATTCCTCTTAGGTTGAAAAAATAACTGAATCCAACATACCAACTGCCTGAACAAAAAGAAACCATTAGTACCACCTCCTTTGCTCACTTTTTTTCACTGCATCTTAGGAAAGATGATGCTCAGATGCGTCATGCATATAACACATCTGTATATGTCACAGCACAATCACACTGGATAGATGGCTCCATGGACATGGTTCAACCTCAGTTAGGTTACAGCCAACACTAATCTCCTACTTAATCTCCAAATAATTTTTTCTCATTATTTCTTTTGTGCTAGAATTAGTGTTTGGATAGCTGCGCAGATCAGGGAATTGGACAGAATTAACCAGACAAGAACAGTCATTAAGTTAAAATGACTGTGAAATCATCCTGTCCTCCCTAATTTCTACTTCTTCCTCAAAACTACATTGGTGGAAGATATGACGCAAGATGCTTTCCAAGTTTTTCTCTATCAAACATCTATCTGATGAAGGAACATTTTTGCCCTTGGTGCTGAATTTTATTTGAAAAGTCTCAGTCTCTCAGTATTGCTTTAAGCAACCTATGTCATTTTTGGATCTGACTCAGTGTTTCCATTATCTCACATGAAGCAAGTAACTGCATCTCTAACAGCAAACTAGAAAGTAATGCAGCAAGGTTTGCAAGGAGAGATGTGCTGTATTAGAACAGTTGATGTATTTGGAAAATGCTTGAACAAGCTTTTAGGCAGAAAGCACCCTCTGGGTTTAGAGATCACTTCGATCTAAGTGATAAATAGAATTTGCTAGTCCTTGTTCAAGCACTGTCATTTAGGAAAAATAAGAAAAGATTTAAACAGTATTAAAGTGTTTGCTTTCGTAACAAACTCTCATTAACCATTTTGAATAACATATGGCTTAGATATATATATCTATATTTCACTCTATATTCAGGGCTCTACCACACAGTTGCAAGCATGCTGCGCTAAACTTAGGCTCCAGTAGTATTTAAGAACAAAGGGTAATTGAAGGGCAGTATTTTTGCTTTAGCATCTTGTTTTCTGACATGCTCAATCTGTAGCTCAGCTTTATTATCCAACTTCAGATAAATAAAAATAAAGCCTTGCAACCTTCCCTGATAGAGTCACACACTATGAACTAAACATTCACTTGTTTCTCAGTCCCATAAAATGTGCAGTCTCAGAATTATTATTAAAGTCCTGTGAACACTATGAAGTTCAAAACTTATCTTGTTCTACTGCATGAAAAAAGTTAAGACAGGTGCTTACAGGGTAACAGAGCTACTGAATGCTAACTTCATTAACTTCCATTAAGCTAAATGACTCACAAATGGCATTTAGATCAGTAGTAAATCATCATCTAGGTCAGCAGGAAGCTCATTACAGGCTGACAATCCAAGTGACAGAAACACTTTTCTACAAGTGCTATATTAGTAATTTCCTGTGTGAAAGGCTTGCTGCTGTTCCTGCATTCCTCCGGGGACGTTTCTTCTCAGAGGATGTTACTCTTCCCCAGGAAGAGGAAGGAACCAGTTGTTATTGGATGTGTGGGCTGATAGCTGTCGGGCATTTTCTGCATGCCACAGAATCAGCTGTGAGAACTGTGAATACAGCTTAGATTCCCAGCCGGAGTAGGGGAAAACACTGCTTGGGCAGACAAGGTCAGAGCGTACTCATACAGTATCTCAGGAAGTTGAAAGAGAAATAATACCTGCAACTTCCATCCCTCTAGTTCCCAGAAATGTGCTGATTTGATAAAGAAAAATATACAGACATGGATCAACTTGAAAAGCATTCCTGAAGTACTGCACTGTTGCCATAACTAAGACCCTAGCAAAGTAAAATACTGCCAGTTCTGAAAGTCATCTACAAGAGCCAGTTATCTTACAAAACAGTACCAGTAGTCTAGGAGTGGCATCTGTTAATAGTGTTGATTTAATCACAGAATGGTTTGGTTGGAAAGGACCTTAAAGATCACCCAGTTCCAAAACTCCTGCCACAGGCAGGGACACCTTCCACTAGACCAGGTTTTTCCAAGCCCCATCCAACCTGGCCTTGAACACTGCCAGGGATGGGGCAGCCACAACTTCCCTGGGCAACCTTTGCCAGTGTCTCACCACCCTCATAGTATTTAAAATCTAATAATCTACTCTCTTACAGCTAAAAGCCATCCGCCCTTGTCCTGTCACTACATGCCCTTGTAAAAAGTCCCTCTCCAGTTTTCCTGTAGGCCCCCTTTAGGTACTGGAAGCTGCTATGAGGTCTCCCCAGAGCCTTCTCTTCTCCAGGCTGAACAGGCCCAACTCTCTCAGCCTGTTTTCATAGACAGTTGCCCACAGTGCCACTATAGGCTAAAGCAATATAACTAAACTGGCACTGTGCGTGTGTAGATTTAGTATCCTGTTAGATCCCTCTCCTGAGTTTCCTGTCCCATACCAACTTAAGCTTCCTCTGTATGTGCTCTGACCCTCTTACAGAACAGGTTACCAGTAACTAGTCTGTGCCTAGTCCCATATCAGTGAATTTAGTGTCAAATCCCACTGGCTTTTTCTTTAGTGCAGCACTACGTTTCCTCATTCTACTAACTCATTTCCAAACTTGGTTACAAAAGAGAAAAAAAAAAATCCCACAAGCAATTTGATTAAAGAATTATTAGGGAGATAGGATAGAGACAGATAAATAAACAGTGCAATCTCATAAGGTACATTTCCTCAGGAAAGCAGGCTAAAAATAGTATAGGAAATATTATATTCTTGCACTCTCTAGTGCCCAAATTCAGAATTCTGTCTCCAATGAAAACTTGACTCTCTCTCAAGCTTCAGTTCACTCAAAGAAGATAATGAAGCCTATTAAGGAACATCAAGACATGTATTATTACCCAATTATGTAGCAGCACAACACATTTCCTGTTCTCTCCTTGTAAACCAGCAGTTACACGCTGTGTTAGAATAGCGTCACTGCAAAACACAAGGGCCATTTGGATCGTATTCTTCTTTTATTATAAATGTTGTGTTCACCTTCATGTATCTGATCTTTAAGTGTTATTTGATGCTAGTGGTGTCAAAGCATATTACTTTTAAGATCAAGTACACAAATCTTTTTAAACATGCCTGCACCTCCACAGAGGGTCAAAATACAAGTTTCAAAATCCACTGTTCAATATACCAAGCCCTTTTGGCACTTGTGACAGAAAATGAGCTATTTTGTTCACATACACCATATAATTTTTGGAAGGTCCATAACTAGGCAACAGAAATGCTGTCTCTACTGCCTCATGGTGTAGCTTTTAGGAGATATGGGAGACTTTGCTCCCCTGAGATCAGATGAACATTTACCTGCAGAGCTGTGGGGAGAAGGCAGCCTATCTTCTTCCCCCAGCCCCACACACTGTACATGCATAGCTTGCAAGAAGCGGGGAAGATCTGTCTGAAGTGGGCTGTCAGCCAGGATAACACCAGAAATTGCTTGTCTAAGAGCAAGACTGGACAGAGAGAAGGATTCATTCGTAAACACAAAAAAGCAGAGTTTACAAATTCTTTTTCTTCTGCTGCACTGAACACTTCTGAGTTCCTCTATTATAGCATTTATTCTGTATTTTTACAAGATCTAGCATCAGAGATTCAGAGCCTGTTTGAGAGGATGGAAAAGGTGCAAACAGTTTTATCTCAAATACTTTGGAGAAACAGGATATCTACATATTATTCCCTAATTTCATTCCACCTTTGTGATCTGGAGTTCAGCTCATGGAATTGGCAGTTCATTCAAATATGCATTTACTTGTAATCAGAAGAACAGCAGTATATTGAAAAAAAGTCTATAGCTGTTCAGGGAGTGGCCTTTCTTACTTCTCTGTCTGGGAGCAAGGAAGGTGAGGTGATGGGAGAGGCTGGGACCTGTCAATTTTTATCAAAGCCCTTCTACTGGTGCAATCACTTCTCAATACAGAGCTCACTCTAATTGGCAACTGAGTTTTGGACAAGGAACACAAGCAGGACATTTTTCTCTTTTTCTTGGAGGACAATGACTCCAGTCTTCCTCTCAAAGAGATAGTGCCAGAACTTTCCTTTGGTAGAGAAAAATGCATGAATATCATGCAGTGAGCAGAGCTGAAGTGAAAGGCTAAATGTCTGAGGTCCCAAGAAAACCTGATATCCATGAACTACAGAAAGCTGTTGTGCTTTTGGATGAACTATGACAAGCAGTAAGGGCAGCCATTGTGCACAGTGAAGTGCCATATGAGTTTTATTCTACTGGCTGCTCCCTTCTGAATTAACACTTGGGCCCCAGAGGAGATGATCTGTGTATAATATTCCTATTCTTTCCTTTCTTCCTTTTCCCCTCCCCTTAACTCCACTGAAGATAGTTGGTATTTATTTCCATGTAAGGCTGGAGCCAGGAAAGGATGTAAATCAGTAGTTGTGTAAGACTTCATATATACAGAAATGGAAGAACAGATGTAGATTTTGCATTCATAATTGCTGTCTTTGCAAAATATATAAGGTGCTTTTTAGGTTGGGGGTTTTGGGGTTTTTTGGTTGTACTCAAATTAAAGGCAGAAAAACTGGTGTCAGAAATACCTAAACCCTGAAATACATACTGGTGAAGCAGTGTGTATAGGATAAATTGAGAGTACAGATACATCTACTTTTTTGTATCAAGACACCACTACAAATGCAGCAAACTAACAATATATTACACTGAGAAATAAAAGTTGCACATGCTCTTATTTGGTTTAACATATTTTACAAGTTGAGGGGCAGAGGAGATTGATTCTGTTTTAAAATATAGCATGGTCCTTTGGCTCCAAACAGGAACAATCCTTATCCTTCCCCTTCCAATAATTAATCCAGTCTTAACTTTGTAGAAATCATACTGTAAATGAACAATAAACATGTCTTGTTTTCAATGTTAACTAGCGTTGGAAGAGAAAGAACAGCAAACATCTCCCAACAAGCGCAGACATTCTGACTTCCAGATTACAGTACATTGCTTTGCTTCCTCCAAATCCTGTTTACACGAGCAAGGTCAGGGAATGGAACGTTAGAGAGCCTCTACAGTGATTTCCTGCTGCTGTCAGTAAAAACTACTGAGACATCATCAACTTTCCCTTGTTACCGACAGCTTATCAGGGACCAGAGGTTACCAATGTATTGCCTTACAGACTTGAAAAAATCCAACCTCCCTCAAAACTAAAGTAAAATCAGAGAATGAAACAGGAGGAAACAGTCCCAAAGGGAAACAAGAGTTCCAATTTTTCCTTTTTAATAGTTCAGAAAACTAAGGCAATATTAAGCTGCTTGACACACAGACAGAAGGGGGAGAAGAGAGGCAGTAAAGCATTCAGAGTCATCAGTGAGATAGAAAGTAGAAAGAAATACAACTCTCAGCCCCCAAACCTTGACCCCAATTCGGTGAACATTTTCAGAGTGTAAAAGGCTACAATACACCTCATTTTTAATAACTGCAACACATATGAAGGCTGTTACCATTAGAAAAGTCAGAGCATTACACAAATACCTGTTAGTTAAGCATATATAGCTTGTCTTTATATTGGTTTCAGTGACGCATACAAGAACTAAATAAATGAATCAAGTTCAAAGCTATTTTCCTGACAGTAACAATACAGACAGTAATTCTTAATGTTTTCGTATTACAGTCCAGAAGAAAGCAGCTCCATACTGACGATTACACTGAAAT
Source organism: Coracopsis vasa (assembly GCA_026283785.1). Taxonomy (NCBI): domain Eukaryota; kingdom Metazoa; phylum Chordata; class Aves; order Psittaciformes; family Psittacidae; genus Coracopsis; species Coracopsis vasa. The sequence goes on from JANHGB010049832.1 coordinate 8,782, forward strand.
TTTTCCACCAACACAATTACCACATTTGCTTCACTAAGTTTACAAAGGAAGCTGCATCAGTGTGAATATTATATGAAAATGGATTTTTTACCATGTTCAAAAAGAACTAGCCTTACAGCTTTTAGTTAGAACACAAGCTGGAAAAATAAGGTGTTTAGAGTTCAGGGAGTTTAATAATTTAAGGGTTTTCTAGCAAAATCCTTATGAGAACATTCATACCTGCATGTCTTGGCTTAATCTTTGAAGCAAAAAAATGCAAGTAAATTTAAAAACCTCACATAAGCAGGCTTTTTAAACGTGGAAGTTGTCATGGACTGTTGGGTTTGATGAAGCAACAAATTAAAATTCCTTGAAAAGAAGAGGAGGAGTGGAAGGAAGAGGTAATACCAGTATTTCCTCATACAGATAAAGCTCAAAATAAAAATGATTTGCTAAGAAAATATCTAAACATATATTTTAAATTCACAATAAAGTATCAAAACTGTTGAATGTTTAAATATTTGTTTTTCAAATCTCCAGTCAGACTGTTACCAAGAAGAGACGAAAGTGATACTGAGCTGCACCCTAATTATCTGCAGTTGTGTGTCCTGTTTTGGGCTTCTCAATGCAGGAGACACTGACATCCTGGAGCAAGTCCAGCAGAGGGTGAGCAAGATGGTGAGGGGGCTGGACCACATGATTACAAGAAAAAGCAGAGAATTGGGTTTATTCACCCTTAAGGAAGAGGAATACAGAGAGATCTTACTGCTATATCAAACATCTAATGGGTGGATAGAGAGAAGACAGAGCCAAACACTTGTTAGAGGACCACTGTGATAGAATTAGAGGCAACAGGCATGCTGGAACACAGGAAATTCTAGCTACATATTATGAAAAAAAAATAAAAATATTTTCACCAGTCAAACACTAGAGCAAACTGCCAAGAGAGGTGGTAGAATCTCCATTCTTACACATACTAGCAAATGAACTTGACAAGGCCTTTAGGAACCTGATCCAAGTTGTCTTTGCTTTAAGGGGGGGATTAGATGAAATCACTCCAGATATCCCTCTCAACCTATACTGCTCTATCATTTTTATTAACAAATCTTTACAGAAGGGAAGAAAAGGAATACCTTTCTGCTCTGTCACAAGTCATCTTAAGGGCAGTAATAGCATATTTCCTATGACCAGTAGTATAGGACCCAGTTCCAATAGCTGAAGAAGATATTCTCAATAGGGAGAACACTTTCTCTCATTCCCAGGAGTAGCTTGAGATCTACGGGAGTTTGCACACTTACCATTAGGAATTTTGATAGTCATTCAACAAAACTTTATAAAGGTTTTGTATAGACTTCCAATCTCCCTGAAGATATTTCAGGGAGCTTTAGGGAACTCATCACAGATGCTCAAAAGCTTCACTGTAGTTACTTGTCCCAGAGAAGCTGGTCTTTGAGTACTTGAGACAGTGACCTAAGAAAGGCTGTATCTCTCTTCTTCAGCAGAAAAATTAAAGTAAATATGTTTATTAGCTGCTTCCAGTGTTCCAGGGACTTGCCAAAGTGTTTTGTAAATAACCCTTAGGGCCCTGCTGTGTCACAGCCATGAGAGATAAAGACATAGAACAAGAACCCTTAAAGATACCTAAGCACAGAGTGCATTTTTCTCTCTGCACGTGTCAGAAGGACAGAAGAACAGCTTAAGCTTGAGCAAAACACTTCAAAAAGAGTAAGTAGGTATAGATAGGACATTTGTAAATTAACGTGGCAACCTGATTAAAGAAAGATTTTTAGTAATTTGAACAGTGCTCTTCCAGTAGAAGTAGCACCAAAAAGCTGTAGGCAGCTTTAAGATGGGTCTTGACAATTTGGGAGCAGGGGTAGGGGGAAGCATACAGTGATATTGTCTTCAATAACCAGCATAAAAAGAGCAACCCAAGGGGTCTGGAATCAGGGAGAGGGATGGGGAAGGAAAATGAATTAGAATAGAAGTTGGTAAACTCAAGTTAGAGGAGGACTGAACAGAACACACAGACAAATAATGCACAAACATAGTATCAATCAAGTGCGGACAAACAGTATCAAGAGGAAATCTGGCAGATAGGTTGGCAAAGTTGATGTACCTGTTATTTACTATGGGAAAGGAAGGATGCTAGTAGCAGAGAAAACATGCAAATGGTTTCTGGATTTGTGTCAATGGTGGTGTGTCAGAGCCATAATCCTTAAGGCTGCAGTCTGAGTAACAAGTACACAGAAATGTTGCTAGATGGAAAAATATGCAGATGGTGAATGTTGAGGTGCAGAAAGGTAAGAATCAACGCAGAACAGACGATTAAGATAATGAAAGAAAAGAAAAAAGAGGTAGCGATTACTGACACACCCAAAAGGCATGAATTTTGAAGCAACATTCTTGTAAAGAAAACTGCAAAGCCAGCCAGCCATCAAAAGGATGTTGTCTCTAGTGGGTCAAATTATTTGTACTATGAGTTCTGGACACAAAATTTTATAAACTGCTCTCTTAACGAAAGAATTAATGAAAGAGATAAAAATGACTTGCAAATTTATAGATATCTAATAGAGAATTACAGTATAACCATACATTTAATTCTGTCATCAGTATTAAGATCAGGAAGTATTTTGACATGATAAGTAGCCAATAAATTATATCCACTACAATCCACTGTCTGCCAAGCCTACTAAAGAGATTTCTGTAAGTCTAAGATAAATTCTGTCAAAAGTAATTTGCACAGAACCATATTTTCATTGTGAAAACACAATATGACAACTGCTAAACCTTAAAATACATGAAGTTATCTCTCTTATAAAAGCGATTATATAATTATTTGTGTTGAAGAAAAGGTTTATCATAGACATCAACATCTGCATCATAATCTTCGAGAATTTTATAAAGCACCTTCACAACATACCTTTTCATAAAGCATTCATGACAAAACAGAATAGCAGAAACTATGCCTGCTGCCTATTCATATGTATTAACCCTTCAGCCACACAAACTCTTGTTTATGGTAACTAAAATTGCTCAAGATAAAATGTCTTCACAGGAACAGATCCAAAGCTAGAAGAAAAATTCTCATTTTAACCTAATTCTAGAACAGTGCATCTTTTAGATTTCATACCAGGAGAACATATTTCTCCTCCTACGAAACTACCGTTAAAACATTGCCTTCCTTTCCTCCCACATGCCATACCAATGTCATATGAAGAGCTAACACTAAAAGGATCTAATCCTATGATTCCGTCTTAAAAATGTTTCTTTTTTCTCTCCTGAAAAACTACTAGATACCTTAAAAGGAGAAAAATTAAAACATCACCTTTGGAATTTTATCAATGAGACAACTATTCTTTAGGTTTCCCATTATTTGCAGATAATGGGAAGAAAGACAGAATTACAAAAAGTATTTGAGAATAAGCCACAAATTTTAACAGTAATGCCTAGATATAATTAGCATGGGCTTATAATTAGAATTTCTGC
>JANHGB010049838.1:0-15761 GCA_026283785.1 Coracopsis vasa
TGTCCATTTTAAAGTAAATGACAACTTATGAGACAGATTGTCTGCTACATTTGACCTATTTGTCATGATCTCAACAATTTTTGTTGAAGTTCCCACCTCAGGAACATTTCTTAAGTGACAGGAAAGTGGGACTATTTGGCCACTTTTGTGCTGAAGGAGTGCCATGAAAGGAGGATAGGAATAATGGATGGAAAAAAGGCAGTTGTATAAGATGTGGCTAATCAGATGATTCAATCTGGCATCACTGGGGAAAAACAAACAGACATATAGGAAGAATTACATATATATATATGTATAAAGAAAGCATATGGGCATCTGGGAGGTGAGGTTAAGAAGTATGACCTTGCTGTAGGATGGAAAAAAGGAATGTAAAGGATGCCTGGAAGAGAGGCAGAGGATGCTGTGAAAAGTGATTTATCACTTGGTTTTGGGGTTGGGTGACAGATGGGAGGCTGTGGAGAGGAAGAAGACACAGAAAGGAGGAGAAAGGGGCACACAGCAGACCAGGCTGGACCTCAGAAGGGTGGTGGAGGGAAGGTGACAGGCGGTGTAGGTTGGGGGGAGCTGGGGATGGCTGCCAACCTGTGTGGTGATGAGGTGGCATTGTCAGTGATGATACTGTCAAGGATGGCAGGCGATGGGAGTAGGATAGGGGGAATACAGGAGAAGAAAGAGCTCTCAGCACTGACATGGGAGGGGTGAGCTCAGTTCTGATCTCTCAGTGCAGTTCCTCGAAATCTGGGGCCATCTGGACACAGTCCTGTCCCTCATACAAGCTGTCAGCAGCACCGAGGGATTGCTCTGGCAGCCAGGACTTGCTGGTGCATCCAAGAGCCTCCGTGCTGATGGCCAGGAGGGCAGATGGCACCGGATGCACTACAGTGGCTTTGCACCACCTGATGCCCCGTGTTCTGGGGGAGTCCTGCAGAGCCAGGTGAGCCCCTGGCTTCGGGCACTGCGGTGTCACTCAGCCCGATGGTGTAGAGCCACATCGCAGTGAGCAGCCACCCAAACACCTTCAAGGGTATGAGCAGTGGTGCAAACCTTCAGGGTGGCCACATTTGGTATTGTTTGGTTGTGTTATGTCAGGCATCACCAAAGCAACAGCCTGAGGTGGGTGACAAAGCAGGAGAGTGAGAACTTGGCTGACACAGATGTATGAAAAGGAACAGATATTTGTAGTAACTGGTTTCTTCAATCCCATCTTCCTTTGCTCAGCATAGTCCTGATGAGTAAATACAGATTTGGGCTGGTGTTTTGAGTTTCTCCACCCATGGGTATGAGTAAGAGTCTCTGCAAATGCTGACCATTCCTCTTCATGAGCACCTATACATCAAAGATTATTTTATTACAGAAATATTTTATTGGCTTTTAACCATCCCAATAACAACACTAGTTTATTATAGCATATCTGGAGGATGTGGTATATCTGGATAGCATATCTTCATAGCATAGCATAATGGGGATCTGAAAAGTACATGCTTTGGGGAAAGAAAGTGATGGTATGTGTTTATTAGTGAGCTTAGAGCTGTGGAAAACAAAGCAAATGATTGCAGCTCCTCAATGAAAAAAATCAAGGCTCCAATAAAGACAGCATAAAACTGTGTGTTAGAGGAGATGACATGGGATTCAAATAGTGACTGTGTATTGGTTAAAGGGCAGTAAACCCTGGCTGAGGAGCACTGGCTGCTCCTTATCTCACCTTAGACACTGCTTACTTGCAGATACTTGAGAGAGGGAAGAGGTTGTAGTCAGCTTGTCCAAATCAGATCCCTAACAAACTCTTCTGGTAGAGGAGACCCCAAGACTTTTTAGCTTGAATCCCATATGTGCCTGTATTTCTTCCACTGGAAAATGTGAATGTTTAAATATAAATTACATCTATTTCAGTTAAACTAAGACTTTTCAAATCTATGTATGGCTTTCTGGTCAAAACCAACAAGGATAACATTGACCCACAGTGAAGATATTCACAGAGTGGTATAGAAAGATAAATAGAAGGTTTGAACACGAGTTTTCTCTGCATCATAACTAGGTTCCCTAAGCATTAATTTATTAGTCATCCAGTAAAGGGAAGATAGGAGGAAAAAAAAAAAGAGAAAAAAATCCAAATTGATAAATTTACAACTGTTTTAATTGTATTTTATCACAATACATGAAAATACATGTAATGAATTCCTATGCAAGCAAATATGAAATACCTATAAACACACAAATAATTGTGTACCCATACTGGGCTCATAGAAATCAGAGACCAACCTCAAAAATTTACCTTAAACTATGTTAGACTGCACAGCAACGTCACTGTACCCCAGAAGAGCATCTTGCCCAGCATCCACTGTATGTTTATTCACTCTGCTTTGGGACTGCACTAGGTGGTATCTTAGGAAGTACCCTTAAATGAATGATCTGAAGAGTATGGCACAAGACTATTCCAGTCTCCTCTTTCAGATAGGGAGAAAAGATGAAAACCACTGACACCATAGCCTTGACACTTGAAAGAATGCTGTAAGTATGGTGAATCCTGTTCGGGGAAGGGACGTATAAGCTGTAAGTATTATTAAAGCAGATACCAATTTAAAAATGCGTGAACTGTAGAAGAAAGGGAACCATGGCACAACCTGTTAGCAATAAAATTGGAAAGAGAAACATTGCTTCCCCAGCTGGTTAAATCATGGAGAGTAAAACCAAGTGAAAAATAAACACCAGATTTAGATGCACACTCAGTATATCTGGCAGCCTGCAAGAGCTGGTGCCACTAAGGAAGAGAAGTCTATAATCACATCAAAACTGTTCAGTTCTGTTCAGATCTCTACACTGCAGAGTCTCTCAGCCACCTCCACTCACACAGCAAGCAAGCAGTGACCTGGCTCTACCTATGCTCGCTCTGCTGACACAGAGGACTGGACTTAGAACAGATTCATCTTCATAGAATTCTAGAATCATGAAATCATACAATCACATGGAATCATACAAACACAGAATCATGGTTGGGTTGGAAGGAACCTTAAAGCTCATCCAGTTCCAACCCCCTGCTATGGGCAGGGACACCTTCCACTAGACCAGGTTGTTCCAAGCCCCTGTGTTCAACCTGGCCTTGAACACTGCCAGGGATGGGGCAGCCACAGCTTCTCTGGGCACCCTGTGCCAGCGCCTCAGCACCCTCACAGGGAAGAACTTGTGCCTCCGATCTAAATCTCCTCTCTTTCATCTTAAAGCCATTCCCCCATTACTAGATCCCCTAACTGGTGGTACTCGGGTGTCTTTGGGGAGATGACACCAGGCAGCTGCAGGGCAGGAGGGGCAGGACAGGCAGACTCACTTGTAGAGGTCAGGCTGTGGCTGTTCACACTCAATCGTAGCAGTGAGGGTGTCGATGGCTTCATCCGTGCAGAGCACAGTGGTATCCCGCACTGCATAGTGAGTCTGGGCAGAGAAGCACAGCGTCACCACGAGCTCTCAGCAACCCAATCCCCAGGTTTTATACCCCATCACTTAAAACACCACCAGCAAAGCCTTCTCAGCACCAGGAGCTCACCCAAACCCTCACCCTGCTCCCACAGAGCATCTCTCAGTGATAGACTGAGGTCTATAAGTTTAAGAGAAATCACAACGAGAAGGAGCTGCTGAGGGAGGTGTGCACCACAAGCAGAGCATCTCTGGCTTGTCCCTAGGGTGCAATGATGCTACAGGTGCCCCCAGGGCACAGGGGCTCCCAGGGACCACTGATCCAATGCTCCTGAGGGTAACCAGACAGCAGCTCTGGTGCACAGGGACCAGGCAGAGCGCTGTCAGACTCCAGCCTATTTTTAGCAGCCGCTGTTGCGAAGGTTCATCTCTCACAATTAACTGGAAAGCCCACAAAGGATCCGCTCGCTGCCTCCCAGGCTCTATTTATAGGAGCTCCTCAGAGCTCCGAGTCACGGCGGCTGCACGGCAGGCTGCCTCCATCCATCTCCAGCAACAAACCCATCACAAAGCTCCTCCGCTCCTGACGGCTGCATCCCCCTCTTGCGCATCCCGGGGGGACCGTTAATGCTCCACGCGCTGTAGTCATGGCATTAGCAATGCCCACCTTTGGGCTGGTGTGGGAACCTGCCTGGCTTTTGGTATGGGAAGCAGAGACACAAACACCTCTGGTATAAACCATGGGGTTTGTGAAACATGACGCAAAGCAGTGCCCGGTACCAAACCCAGCCCTTGAGGGGGGGTTGATGCTGCTGTCACCATGGATGCTGTGCAGTTACTGAGTGGCGCTTGAAAGCTTCAACTCCACAATCTCTACACCCTGGGTCCCTTAATGTATTTAGAAAACACATGTTCTTTTAGGTAACGTATGACTGAGGATCTGTGCTTCAAAGAGCCCTGACAAGATCCCCTCTATAGTTCTGCTCCAGTTTCACTTAACCGGGCATCCTTCCCACATCTTTGACCTGACATGCCTCAAACACCAGAAAAATCCCCACCAGGTGGCAAGCAGATGAGGTTTGGGCTGTGCTTCCCTGATCCTCTTTGTGCAGCAAACCCTGGTTCCTCACATTAAACCCATTTCCCCAAACAGCACTGCCTTTTCTATGCCCTTCCCCTTCAAACTCATCTTCATCTCATCAAGAAACAGGAGACAGCTCCCAGTCACCTACAGGAATCCAGAAACCAAGAAGAAAACCCACTGCAGTGCTTGATAGAGCAGTTCAGCATTGCACTTGGACTCAAAAGTCAGTAACAACCAAGACTCTGAGGTTATGTGAGCTCATGCATACAATACACCTGACACAAGTAAGCAACTGCCTGTTTAACATGGTTATCTATTCCCAGCCTCAAGCCACTTCAAAGCTCCGCTCCTCTTCACTAGTGGAAGCAGTCTGGTGCACCAGCACTGCACCAGCTCCTACACAGGATTTCCAGCACTGATCAACAGCCACCCATAAAGAGACAAACCACAGAGCCCGTACCATACACATCAGATTGATAACAGCATTCCCACCGACTTCAGAGCACGCTGGAATGAATCAGGTCATTTTAAAGTACTTTCCAGTCTTATACAGACACTAGCAACTGCAGTAGTAAGTATTTCTGACACACAAGTGCAATGAAACGTTCATGTCTTCTGATGTCTATCAGGGTTTTTTGCTGTTACTGCTTCTTTCCCCAGGTTAGAGAAGGCGGCATGAATAAAGGAATTAAAGCTGAGGAGGAGATCCATCCTGAGCGAGACTGGTATTAAACTTCAGTGCCTGATTCAGGGAAAGGGAGAACAAAAAACCCCAGAGGCGATGTTCTTCTCACGCTGGTGAAGAATTCCCCAAATGGATCTGGAAATGCTGCCTCAAAAAGTCCCTGACCGCACTGGGAAAGCTGGGTTAAGTACCAAACACATTGCCAGCTCCTGGAAAGGGAGATGAAGCAGCTGCAGGCACTGCTTTAGTGATACGGGGCTGGAGCAGGGAAGCACTAACACGCTTCCCATGATGGGCAGGAAGGCAGTGAAGCTGCCTCAGTGAATATCAGTGCCATTTGGGGCAGTACCAGCAGAAATGGCTGCTGGAGATAAAGCAGAAAACAACCCCCAGGGGCCCTTGGTGCTGATGCACAGGGAGCAGACAGAGGGAAGAGCTGTTAAATACAGCCATGGGGATAGGCTCCATGGGAGCACCCACCACTTACACACACACAAACCCTGTGCAAGCAAAGCTTCAGCTCCAGGCACCCAGTACCCCCAAGCACCAGCTCCCAGACTGTGCCCCATCCATTCCCATCACCTTGAAATTGGACTCGCCATCGAGGCTGGCTGTAGTGACATAACACGTCCCGTCAGTGCTGCTTGAGGCCAGAAATATCAAGTCACAGGGGAAGGTCTCATCTGCTTTCACTTCTACTATGTCTCCAACCTGGACAAAAGGAAGCTTTTTAGATGAACAGCTTTACTGTTGCTATTAGATGGTCACAGATTTAGCTTCTCTCAAAGCCTAGAAGAAATGATGTTGGCTAAAAGGGAAATCAGGGCTCAAGAGGCATGTCGGTACCCGAGCATCACTGCACAGCCCAACAGGTCCATCCAGCCCAGCACCAGCTCACAGTGCCCACGTGGTACAATGTTTGTTCCTCTGCTAAATCTTTATAGGGCAAGAGACTGTACTTGTCTGAAGTGTGATGTGATAAATTAATGTCAAAGCTAAGTGTACTTTGCTGGTGTCCTTGGGAGAGCTGGGAATGGAAGAGGACTGCCTGTCCCGGGGAAGTGCAGAGCGCTGACGGATCTGTCACTTGTCAGCCCCGGTACAGCTTTTGTGAGACAGCTTTTCAAAAGCTATCAAACAAAAGGCAGCTTCTCTCTTGCACCAGGACCAGCTCTTGGAGCACCTCATCTGACAGCGAGCTCAGTGGGGCAGCTCTAACCTCAGCACATCCCTCCTCCCTGCTCCTGTTTCCTCACACTGCACACCCTCGCGTTGCCATCGGCTGCAGCGATGCCCACACGTGAGCTCTCTGTGAAGAGTTACCTTGATTTTTTCACTCTCCTTCCGCACTTGCTTTGCATTTTCCACAATGAAAACATTGCTTTTGTTCACTTCGTTGTCAGCTCTGTGCCTCAGCCAGTCCTCGTATCCCTAGGCACACAAACACGGGCGACACAAACTCATGAGGAAGCAAGCAAACTAACACAAGAGGATGAGTAGGGATGGAGAGATTAAAACAATGAATAAACCATGCAGCCCTCAGACCTCCTTCGTGCGTGACAAAGCATCCACCAAAGTGGCTCAGACTGAATCAATTCATTTTAATCACTTCATATGCATATTTGACAGATTCAGAACAGATTAAAAATAACACACACAATCTATATGCAGTGCATGCAACGAGCAGCTCAACCACTGTAACGTGTTGCTATTATCCTCAGTGTTGGCGAGAACAGGCTGATAATATGAATAATACACTTAGCACCCTGCAACTCTTTCTTCCCTATGGTAACGCAGGATGAGGCTCTTCCTCTTCAGCCTTTAGTGAAAGAATGAAACATTCAGATGGGAAGCAAATGGGTTTTACTCTCGCTCTCCCTTTCTGACCCCTGTAGAAGAAGCTTCTTTTATCATTCAATCCCCCTGTAGAGGATATTTTTAATGGCCCACGTCCATATGATGGGAGGAAAAAGGGCTTTTAACACCACAAGATGAGGACACACATTTTCAGCAGCTGAGTGGCTGAACTAAACTGTCCTTTCCATTTACCACCATGGGAGCAGAGCGTGGGCTACATTTAGAGCTCGGCTCTGCAAAGACTCAGAGAGTATTTCTAAAGAGAGAAGAAGAATTCAGCTGTAACCTTTACAGACCCTCACAGTTTGCTTACAACAGTGCCTACAGAGATGCTTTACATTGCCAAAACAAGAGAGACCAGTAACAACACTCAACTGGTGCTCGCAGCCTCTCTCGCAAAGCACCAGTACACATGCCTCACCGCCTGAGAAGGGCTCACCAAACCTATCAGCCCATTTTGGTGACTTCAGAGTGTATTCAAACACACACTCCTGGTTTTCCTCTACCACAAGTCCCAAAGAGCATCCTCCTCTCCCCACGCTGACACTGGTACCTGTTTGATAGCTGTGACAGTGATGACAAAGAAGAGAGGGAGGCCGCTGGTCACCGGGCTGGTTGGGGTGTCCACTATCACCTGCAGAGAGAAGAAATGTACTGCTGACAAGTGCATTGCAGGAAGCAGAAGCAGCAAGAACTCTGGTAACAGGGGAAGAACGGTGCTCATCCCACTGGGTGCATGTAACAATCCATCAGAGAAAGAGGGGGCACACGGGAAGGACCATGCAGGCATCCCCAGGATTGCTCTCCTCCATCTCCACCACCTCCTCCTGAAGACCATGGGATATCCTTGGGTGGGAAAAACCCTAGCAGAAGTAGCTTAAAACCTGCATTTGACCTTGCTCTAGTGGGAAACAAAAGCCTGGATGAATGGGCTAATGAAGATGAGCTACATAAGCACAAGCACTCAAAGCGCGGATGCCAACAAGCCTGCTCCCACCATGGGATGCTTTGCAGAGGACTGAGGCAAGGAAGGATGATGGGCAGAGGCAGAAGCAATGAATGAAGTGAGAAACACCCTGATTTCTCACTGAGCCACAGGAGTGCTGTTTCTCCTCTTTAATAGTGAAGATAGGGCACACCTGAAACCTAAAACACAGCTGGTTATGAGAGGGAGGACAATACCCATTGCCTTGAACCATCAACACTCAGAGGTTAAAAATAACACGCATCAGCCCAAATAACCCATGAAATACACTGCAGAATGGAACCTGACTATTCAAGTAAAACAGAAATCCACACTTTGCCTTCAAGCTCTCCAATTTGAAGTTCTGAGCATGATTTAACCACAGCAACTGCACAAGGGCCTTGGGGTAGATAGCTGGATCCTTCCTGAGCTCAGTGCGGCACTCAAGCAGCAAACCCAAGCTCCTTCATCATTAATTAAACCTTCGGGCTGCAGGTTCTGACTGTATCATGAGTTGGCCTGAAGGGTAAGAACAGCAGACGAGGTTCCTAACTAGGAGGGAATAATGAAAGGGGAGGACAAGCTGCCCTGCTGCTCCCCCTGCATTTGGCCATTTTCCTGCTATCTCTGGAGAGGATGGGAGCAGGAGAGGCAGATGGTGAGGGCTGTGGCGAGAGGGAACCTCGGCAGAAAGGCTTTGTGTGCCCACAAAGGGGCTTTGTCTGCCTCCACTTGTTTGCACTTCCCTGGCACGCTCACAAACAGCAGCATCTGTACGGGTATTGTTTTAGGCTGCCTGTAAAAAGCTGTGCTAAGGACAGGGCTGCTCTTATCAGCTGGGAGGAAGCTACGTGGATCTTAACCCTGTACTCTGCAATGTTACCCTGCACTACTGCAGCCACAGCGGGAAGAGCCAGAAGATGTTGAAGTGGAAGGAATACACCCCAAGAAGCAGCCAGGTAAGTGGTATACGAGTTAAGTATAAACCAAGATAAGCACAACAAATACTTCCAGGAACACAAAGCCCTGGCTCATTCAACTTGGTGTAAAGGTAGAAACCAGACTTTGGAATAACAAGCTCAAGCGAGGATAGATCCATGGACACACTGCACACAGCACATGCAATGGCCAGTCACCAGGGTGGCATCACTGAAGTATAGGCGAGTCAGATCTTGGGAATACCAAAGGAACTTCGGCTTTTAGCTGACAAAGGCAAAGGAGAGGACCTCCTGCTTCTATACTGAAGACACAGTTGTATGTATTTGTTTAAACAATATGATTTCTGTCCACACAAACACTGTTTTATAGACATGGGAGCACAAATATGAGATGAAGTCCCTGGAATAACTCATTTATGTGTTTGGACACTGCATTCCCAGCACATCCCGTGGCTGAATACTGCTCTTCCCCTTTGTGGCTGGTAGAAAGCCGAGGGACACACAAGCAAGGAGCCAGAACATCAAAGGCAGACTCCTTTGAAGCTATTTTTGAGCTGTTTCAGGACTTCAGCAGTTTCATTTGGATCCACTTAAAAGTGACAAAATCCTCATGTTATTTAATAGTTTCTTCCTAGCTCATTGTTTAGGAGACTGAAAAACACAGTCCAGAAGCCACCTCCACCAATCAAAAGGGACATTCTTCATCCCTGGCACCTCCTAAATTCACTTACTGCCATCAGCTTGGTCTGCCTACTAACACACTTGGACTATGCTTACTCCAAACCACCCTCTTCCACCAAGAGCTTACTCTCAGTTCAAGTGTTGCAGTAGATGAACCAAAGCATTATTGTTAGTGCTTTGTTAGTGCTCTGTAGGTGTTTTATGTTTAATGCATGTACTTCCTCCCTCTAAAACAAGAGCTGCATTTGGAATCAAGGAGTAATAGCCATTTTGATAAAGGGTTTCAGCAGCTGGTAGAGCAGGTGCACCAAGCAACCCCCAAGCGCTGTGATACTTCTCATGCAGCACATAGGGCAATTCCATTAATTTAAAGATAAGCAGCAACATTTAAGCTATAGATGCCATTTATCGAGGTATAACCCTTGGTATTTTAAGTGAATGGAGTGGCCTTGAGTGCTTTTTTAAGGCAAGAACAACAAGCACACAGGGGCAGTCGGATACTCTATACAGCAGCAAGTGTATTAGTGCTGTCAGGTTGGGTTTAGCTCACTTGGGTTTGTTGTTTCTCTAATAGAGCATGAGGGTTGCTTCCTTATTTTAAAGGTGCCCACAGAATAAAACCAAGGAGGAAAAGCCAGGCTCTTCTCACCCACATAAACCTGTGCTTAAAATGGGCAAGAAGCTAAACTGCAACCGGGCTTTTAAGTATAAACCAAGACTATCCCATGTTCTTCACGGCCAGAGGGTCAAAGATAAAAGGTGACACCGCACCACTAAGCGGCCAGCTACACAAAAAGGCCATCCTGACTGCAGGGCATCGCTTGGGTTCAAGGCAGATTACAAATTCAGCCTGACAAAATGGAGCAACGCCAGTGGAATCAGGAGATGGAGGCGAGCCAGACGATGCCGGGTAGATTGGCCTTTCGTGTGACACTGCCAGGAGGAGCCATCCACGGCCGTTATCCCGGGATCCCCCCTCTGCAGCAGCCACCAAAATGACTACAAATCATAACCCTTTACTGCAAGGATAAAGCACTTTAGACACTCATCTCTTAAACACAAAGCCCAGAAGACAGTGATACCCCAGACATGAAGCACCAAACCCCAGGTAAGTCCATCTAACAGCAGGCTGCTTAGTAGCCCCACAGTGCCATTTGATTTCCTGGGGTAGTGTTCTAATGCCTGTTTTCAGCCCTAAAGCAGCTTCACCTTCCCAAAGCTCAAGCTATGCATTTTCCTGAGTATAGCCTGTCTCTCCTGCTTGCCTGGAAACTCCCTATAACTAAGATATACAGATATCACATATCTTGGGAAAACACAACAGAAGTAATAAAGGTGACCAAAACACTAGATCTTAATTCTGTAGCATCAAATGTATTGTCACCAGTTGACTGATCTCAACAGTGAAAGAGTTATCATAGCTTTTTGACTGTTGTATCAGTCAAACATCATCTCAGACAGTCCCCAATGCTTGGTGTGCCTCAATTACAACACAGCTTCCAACTGAAAAAGAGCCCAAACATCTCTTTCTAAGCACCACGGCCACTTTTGAACCTCAATTCTTGTTCAAGTCATGTGTGCATGAAACCCACCCCTGGCAAAGCTCTTACCTGCACGAGGAAGATGATGAGGAAGTAGAAGTTGGCAATCCTTCTAAACTGCTCAAACAGGTTCTTCGGGAGGAAGTTCCAGAGGGTGTACTGTGGGGAGAGAGGGGTCACCAACACACCAAGGCACTACAGCTACAAAAGGGGAAGCATCTGCACAGAACAGTGAAGGAGTTTGTGCTTTCACCCAGCGAGGAGCACCACAGCGAGGTGTCTGGTGTGCTCCAGGGAAAGGCCCAGGTCCCTGCTTCAAAACCAGGAGCATGATGGGTACCACTGAGCTCCTGCTTCAGATCCCAGCTTCAGCCCTCCCTGCTGGATCCTTAAACATTGGAGGTGTCTCACAGCTTTGTTTCTTTGCTTTAAAGCAGACAACTATTTCTCTTTTGTCAAAATAACCCAAAGCACAAGGCTGGAGATGGTGAAGAGAAGACAAAACCAACAGCATCTGTTTCAGCAGACAGCTTCTAGGTAGATCTGATTTCATGAAGAGGCAATGCACAGTGCTGAGATCCCAAAAGCCACCTTAGGGCTGCTTTCCATTAAAAGAAAGCCCTGTTGCCCACATAAATGTGCTATTAGATTGTGGTGCATTATCATTTTAAGAAGGCTGCTGAATCATTTGCTTTGGAGAACATGGGGAATTCAAGAACAACGTGGAAGATAATGGGTCTGATATCTGATCTTTCACTCTGCCTCAAGCAGTAATAAGCAGCCAAGTCTCAAGACCAGTGTCCATTTGATAAGAAAAGACTGGTCAGGTAAGAAAAGCCCATGCCCAGCAAATGTAAATGGAGGAAAAAGAGCAAGGACACCATATTCAAGAACAAATCATGGAAGAAGTAGAATTACTGCTAAAGCAAAGCATTGTCAGAGAGGGAACTGAAACGGGAAGGACCCTCTTGTGTGCCAGGGAAGCATCAGTGGGAATGCGACACAAGTTAAACATGGTTACACATAAAACCTTCCCCCACCACAAGCTGAGACAGCACAGACATAAATACAAATCAGATCCGAGCTGTATAAAAAAGGAAAGGAGAAGGAAAAACCCCCTTACAGCTCAAGGACATGAAACCGAAGCCTGACTGTGTATGCCGAGCATCCTGCATCCTAAGCGACACAATCTGTATCCAGCTGTGTTGACAATATGGGATGCCACTTGTTTGATATTTCCCTCAAATTGGCTTCGAAGCTTTTGAAACAGCTTCATGAATGTCATGGAAAAAAAAAGCTAAGCAGAAGGCAGATGGGTGTCATCGCAGCTCTCCACCATAAACAAAAGCGGCATTAATACCGCCTGAATGTTTCCCCTTTCATCCAAAGGGATAAACAGAGCGTGGTTATTTCTGTCCTATCTCAGGAGAGAAAAAGAAATCCACGGAACAAAACAAGAAATAAGGGAATTGTGGGTTTCTATCCATTTATAAAATATCATTCCCACTGCCTTCTGCAAATCTGAGCTGCTGTCGTCTCACGCTGGGTTGCACTTAACCTGTCCTCTCTTCCCAAAGGCAATGCCAGAAGACATTGAAAAGGAAAACCCAAATCAAACCAAACCAACCCCACAAACCCAACGTGTCCATGTGCTTTGCTCTCATTCAGCCCAGAAGAAAGGAACTTGTACGCACCCCACTGGGATTGATAGGAAGGAAAAGAGACCAACAGAGAGGCTGGAGCTGTGGTGTAAGGTATGTGCCAGGCTGCTCCACTTGCAAAGAGACCCTGACATCCATCCTTGAGGAATCCAGAGGTCCTAAGTTACTCTGGACAAGGGGATCACGCTCACCTTGGAGGAGACGATCCTGTTGTCACAGAACTTCTGTGCCACGTACGCATCTGTTTCCGAAACCGGACGGTGCCCGACCACCACGGTGCGCGTACCGACCCGCTTCTCCTCCCCAGCACACTGTGGGGCAACAGCAAAGGGAAAATCAGCTTTTAGCTCAAAAAGAGGTCAAATATTTGCATTAACGGCTTCTAGCTGAATGCATCGTGGTGTTCACTGGAAATAAGGTGGCTGGAACCTTAACAGTTCCCTTCTCTGCTCCAGCAAAAGGATGGAGAACAGAAGCACACATAAGGTCATAAAGCAAAACCAATGCAGCACTGAGCCTGCAACCTGGGGTCCCCACCACTGCTCAGCCACTGACCCCCCAGGACCACAGCCCATGCTACACCCCACCAGGACAAGTCACTGCTCATGTTCACTGTGCTCCTGCCCTATGCAGGGCAGCTGATCACAGAATGGTCTGGGTTGAAAAGGACCTTAAAGATCCCCCAGTTCCAGCCCCGTGCCATGGGCAGGGACACCTTCCATGATGCCCTGATTGCAGGCTGTGCCCATCGGCCAGGCAAGTTCTCCTTCATGAAGGAGAATATATCTTGACCAAGCACTTTAAGTCATGAGGAATGTAATTTATCTTCCACACATCTCTTCCTAGATCCAACCTGCAAAGCCCTTGGGTCTCTACACAGGCTTTAAACCTGGACCTCATGGAGTACAATGGAAACTGCACCCTCCTTTACACTTGCTCTCCTGTTAAACCCTCAAGTCCACCCTAAACATCCCATCACCACTCTGGTGCTCAAAGAACTGGGATTTAGCTTTAGAAAAGATGCACTTCTGCTATTGTAATATCTCAAATAAACCAGAACTAACAAAGCTGTTTCACATCCCAAGCTTCTCAAAAGACATGTGGGGTGCCAGCAATGCCGGCTTGTCTTGCTGGGGGTTTATTTTAAAGCAGAAGGAGATGTCACCAGTGAGTGATAACCTGGGCTTGCTGCCCTGCAGCACCAGGGGAAGGACAAGGGGAACTGCAGCAGAATAACCTCAGAAGGGAAGCAAAGTGGCTTTACAGGAGCCCATCACCATGGGCTCCGTTTCCATCAGCCTCCAGCACACTCGAGGCTCTCTGTGGATTGGAAAAGTCTACTTTGAAAAGCAACAAACCTGTGCAATAGGTTAAAAACAGCTTCTCATTCTGTCCAGGTTCCACCTCACATATAACAAATGTCCCTGCCGCAGATGCTCACAGCCAAGGGAGGAGAGCTGGCACCAGGAAGTCTATCACAAGGTCGAACTTAAAGTTACAAAGCACGGCCTTAAAACACTTATAAAGTGTGATCTTAGGCCCAACTAAGGTGGTCTTAGAGTGTGGATCTTAGAGCATGAGAGGATTTGTCACTGTTCATGGTTCAAGGGCATCAACAGGCGACGTGGCTGCTAAAGCGCCAGCGGACACTGTTCATGCTCCATTTAATCATTAATCTTCAACCCTAGAGCTTGTTTGTTTGCTTTGAAACCCCACCAGGGCAGGTGCCACAAATGCCAAATCCCTGCCCTGTGTCAGCTGCCCGTCATGGGCTCAGCCCTGGCGTGCCCTGGCTCCGGCTCAGCGTCCTGCTTATCCAAAGGGCCCATTGCAGGGAGCTTGTCAAGTGAAACCCAGCTAGGGAAAAGGCACTCTGAAAACCCAGGCTGAGCAGCAAGGCCTGGGAGCGATGCCTGGGAAAGGGTAAAACACCAAAGGGAAAAGCCTAAACAAATTAAAAGGTAAAAACCTAAGCCAGCCCTATCCATGTACCTGGAGCAGCGGCAACTGAACGGATCCGGTGGCTCCAGGAGCGGGATCTGCCCAAAGGAAGCGGCAGCTCTTCCTTCCCCTGGCTCCCCACCCATGTCTGCAGCACCTTTAATCACAGCAGTGCTTTTACATCATGGTGTGCTCGCTACAGCGTCCTCAAGCCTCCAGGGGATGATGCTTACAGCAGAGGAACAAAGCTTCTTGCAGCCCTACACCATGTCCCTGCATCTCCTGGGTGCAGAGCCTGCAGCAGCCGCCAGCACCCAGGCAGCTCCCATCTCCACTGGGCACATCTGGCTCACCAAACATGGATCGGGCACATCTGGATTCCAGTTAGGGAATGCCACCAGCCTGGAACAGACCTTGCAGCCTTGTCACCACTACCCACAGCAGCAAACAGCGCATCTGAATGAGAAACTAGACCCCAAAAAGGTTCCCTGATGCATCTGCTGCATTACGGACATCGCAGCTATTGCTATTGCCAACATGCACACCGGGAGTGAAAGCCAGAGCCATTCATCCATGCCACAGCAGCACCAGGGAGCAGACAGACTGTCCCCAAGCATGAAGTCCCTGTCACATCCCCAGGCAGGAGCTGGAGCCAGGCTCATGCCTGGCAGGCATCACTCCAGCATGGGGAGGAAATGAGAGCTTCCCTGCCACGCTGCCGGTGGGGTGATGGGAAGGGTGAGGGTTTGCCCAACACAGGCATTGACATGGGAGCAACAGAGCTCTGGTTAAAGCAGTCCTGGAAAAACATACACAGGGATTCACTCTGCAAGAGTATCCATAGTTAGCCATGGAAAACTGGAAGATGTGAAGCCCCAGAGCTCTCATCCCTCAACTCCCCTTCAGTTATGGACGTGGAGCTGATGGAGCGAGGCCAGAGGAGGCCAGGGAGATGCTGCGAGGGCTGGAGCAGCTCTGCTCTGGAGCCAGGCTGAGAGAGC
>JANHGB010049839.1:0-45022 GCA_026283785.1 Coracopsis vasa
AGTTGGGAATGCTCCATCCCTGGCAGTGTTCAAGGCCAGGTTGGACAGAGCCTTGGGTGCCATGGTTCAGTGTGAGGTGTCCCTGCCCATGGCAGGGGGTTGGAACTGGATGATCTTAAGGTCCTTTCCAACCCTAACTATTCTGTGATTTTATGGTGTTTATCTAAAACAAGTGGGCTTCTTGAGCTGTGTTACAGCTGGTGAAATGCTGCTTTTTGACAACTGTTTTATGCTGGTACAGATGGACTTTCTGTTCAGTGATAGGTCCTGATTAAGGATACGTTTTGAGTACACAGGGAGAAATCTCATGACACTGCACTGTCAGGAAGTACCCCTTACACCAAGATCCCCAAGTAGTTTCTTACATGCACACTCCAGGTGTCTCCTTCTCAGTGCCTGCTAGTTCCCAGGAATTTAGAGGTTTATATTTAAACTGTTCCAGAATTACCTGGTGTGAGGCCTTTTGCACTGTTGGGAAATGGCTGGGGAAAATTCTGCTGTCTGGAAGCTACAGTCTGGTTCACAAGGACCTCATATCTAAGAGGTCTTCTTCTGCTCAGGATCCTCCTTCCATTAGCATTTCTGTGATGGAGCACTAACCTAGAGTCGAGGAATGGAGCTGTCTGCCTGGCTGTGAAAAGCACGTTGGAGATATCTGGGGAGTCTGGTCTGCCTTTCCAAGGGGTAGAGAAGGTTTTGGCAAGAGCACTCTTCACCAGGTTTTTTTTCCAGCGTGGAATTGCAAGGATCCTACTAACGGCTTCCTTCTTCCACATGATGCCACACTGGGATTAATTTTATGCCTAAAGGGAAATCCCCCACTGCTGTTTAAGAGCCAGCTCTTCCACTTCTGACCAAGTGCTTCAAGTTGGCTCTGAAGCCAAGTTATGATCAGGGTAGGGACAAGTGAGGACACTTAGTGTCTTGCTGGCCCTATGGCAGTACTGTCACTGCTCTGTGGGAAGATTTGGCTTTGGTCCCCAAGTGCTTCAGGACCTTGCTTTGGAGACACTGTTGCTACTGGGCATCTCCAGGAATCTCACATGAAAGGCATCTCTGGATGGCAGCAGTTGGATATAGGCCCTTACCAGGGCCGGGAAGTGCCTGGGAGCTGGGAATGCTGAGAGGCTGCCCTGGGTGGCTGTGGATGCTTCCTTAGCATGGGATGCTGTCTTATGGGCTGCTGAGCTGCAGTGGGGAATGGTTTTGAGCTCACTGAGTCATAAGAGTTGGTGCCTGGTGTTACCATAGAAATCAGATCAGCTGCTAGGGGTGGGGAGTCCTTGTCCCTTGGCTCTGCTGCTGCTTACATGGTTCCAGCATGAGCTCACTGTGTAAAGGGACCTGATTTCTTGCTCCTTCTCTCTTCAGGATCAGAGTGGGTCAGATAGCTCTCACAGCCCCCACCGGAGGGCAGGGAGTAGTTTTCCTTGGGTCTCTGCTTGGCTGCAGTGGTCAGACCCTGTGTGTTTGCTGTGCTGTCTTGCTGATCCGCTGCCCATCTATGTTTTGCTCATTCATATTTCAGGGAGCTTACTTCATTTGCTTAGCAACAGCTCCCAGCCCTTTGGGAGCCCCAGAGAGGTGAAAATTGGTTGTAAACCGATGAGTAGCAGATAAGGGAGGACAGGAAGTACTGAGTGTGGAGTGATCTAGAGAGAGGGCACAAACATCGAATATCCAATTTCCTGTGCTCTCAAAATGCATTCCCAAGATAGATCACGAGTGTTGCCCTGAGCATGGATGTGATGCCTTCAAGGGCTTTGTTTCTCACAGGTTTTGTCCTCTGGGCTTACATCTTAGTAACTGCTTCATCATCTTCTCTGGATAAATATACACATTCAAGCTCTAGGGATGGAAGATGCAGAACATCATTGCCCCCCCTCCATTCAGCTAAAGGAAATAGCTTCACTGTGAACATGATCTTTCCACAGGCGTTGTGCCTCTTCAGATCATCTTTGAACCCTTTGCTCTCGTAGTGCAAAACAAGCACAAGCCTGTCTGAGAAGCAGTGTTACAGAGAGTCTTGCTTATGCAAGGTGTCGTTTTGTTTTGCTACAGTTCCTCTTGGCTTGCTGCCTGTTGGCTGCTGGATTACTGTCCGTGTGGTCCATGGGAGCAATCCAGATCTATGTGCTTCTCCTTTCCAGTGTTTCCTTGCTTACTTCCAAGACACTGAGGGTAACAGCTGTTTCCTAGGGGTTGTCCCTAAGAATTGGTACCCCTAGGAGGTGCTGTGTGCTGTGCTAGCTCAGTCCTGGGTTTGACACATCATCTGCTCCAGGTGAGAGTGTGAAATACCTGCAAGCAGCAGCAAATGCACGGAGCTGTCTGTTTCTTGGACCTCTTAATTCTTTGGTCTTCTCAGTATTATGGCATGCTTGATCAAAAGTACTCATTCTGGCTATATGGCTTTAGATTAAAGAGATGATTCCTTGCTGCTTGATGTCTTATAGGAGAAAGGATTTGCTGGGTGATGCTAAAAGGAGATGACTGTTGTGTGTGTATTGTTCTCTCTGTCTTATTATCTCAGCCTACGAAATCCTGTTTTAAGAAGCTGTTCACTTTTGTGTTCAGATCCCAGCACGCTGAAGCAGGCACTTCAGTGCTGTTGAGAGCTCTGGCCCTCCCTTATGGGGAGAAGGGAGGGTGATTCCTGGGAATGCTTCCAGCACTGGGCCAACTGTGGAAACAACTGGGCTTGGTGCCAGCCCTTCGGAAGGAGGGGGAGCTCAGAGCTGGTACAGTGAGCGTATCAGGCAGGGGCTGGTGTAGCCTGTCGCCTTCTTCAGCATCTTGTTGCTGCTCCATTTCAGGAGAGAAACTGCTCCTCACAGAGCTTTGGCCAAGCAGGGACTCCGAGAGGGTTGGTACGTGCTCCTGATGGTCTTTTGATAGCAATTGGCACAAAAGAATCTGACATATGTTGGTGCTTCTGGCTTGGAGGAGTAGGAGGAGTTCCTGCCTGTGTTAAGGGGGAGGGGAAGTATGATCTCTGGATACGTAAAGGAAGGATTTGGGGGAAATCAGAGAGAAGAAGAAGAGCCTCTATGGGGAGGTAAATTGTGATCTCTGTGTCTCACCCAGCAATCTCTGCAGTCCTTGTTCGTAGACACTGCAAAATAACCCACGGTGTTTGGGGACCATGGCTACAGACCCGCTCTCGGAGCTTCAGGATGACCTGAACTTGGATGATACCAACCAGTCCCTCAGCCAGCTCAAACTGGCCTCCATAGATGATAAGAGCTGGCCAGCAGATGAAGTCCCTGCTTTTCCTAAGTCGGGTGAGTATCCTCCTTGTTTGGGGTCTGGGTTTCGACCAAAAAGGATTGTTTGTCCTGCAGCACTGTGGTCATATCTACATATACAGAGAGGCCCAGCTCCATCTGAAAGCTTTATAGACACATTAATCTTGTACCACACCCAAGTGAATTAGCCCTGCCACTGAAACAGCACTATAAAGCTGAGAGCAAGCTGATGTAAATATACTTTCCTCCGTCCTGTGGCTGACTGCACTTTGGTGCTGATAGTACAGACATGCTCTAAGTCCTAGAGTGTCCTCTGTTATGGTCTCTTGCAGGATAGGTTGGCCTTTCTGTATGGAAGGGTCTTGAACTTCCATATGAGAGATGGGGTTAGAGATTGAGTTGCTGCTCTGGAATCCTGTCCTGTGGACTGCTGCCCAGAGAGATTGGGGAAATTAGCTCAAGGACTTATAGGATGACTGTGCATCCAGGGATGATGTTAAGATCCTCCTGCTCTGGAAAGCCATGATGTTGCCATTGGCACTTGGAGTTTGGTCTCTGTGAATGTTTGTGACCTATCAGAACAGTTGTTTTTGAGAGGATGTAGAGTCTGAGGGACATGTTTGGACCTCATAGGATTGACAGGTCTCTTCTGAAGCCATTGCTGCTCTTGTCCTCTCAGAATTTCAAAGGAGGGTTTCCAAGGTGGACAGGTACATGCATGAGTCCCTGCTGTGTTGAAGAACCACTTTTTCTCATCCCTGTACCCCTGGCCAAGGTGATCCAGATCCCTCCTTCTAATTGCTTGTTCCTTGTATTTTGTGCAGAGGACTCCAAAGGCTCCCCTGAGCCCGTCACTCACCTGCAGTGGGATGATCCCTACTATGATATCGCCAGGCACCACATTGTGGAAGTAGCAGGTAGTGGTCTTTCTGTTTTCTCCTGTGATGTCTTTGCAGCTGGGCTGAGGAAGGGCCTTTCTAATGGGGTTGTGGGGGCACCTGCTATATGCCAGACCCATGTGGCAATGACAGCTGGCATCCTAAAGAGAAGGAGCATCAAACTTCTTGAATGCTTGCTCTGTGTGTAATGTTTCACTGACCTTGGTTAATCTTGCATTGCTTCTTGGCTCTTACTGTCTTGATTATATTATTAGCAGGACTTGGTTGCTTTTGCTGAATTGATTTAGATGTGGCCCTTGACTACGTCCTGAGCACAGGATGTGGTTTTTGTGTGATAATGCCACAGAAATTACCTAGTTGTGCATTACAGCTGCAAGGTCCTCAGCTGACTGAATAATTCACAGTAAGTCTGTCAGCTCTCGTGTATCTGAGTGGCCAGAGCTTGCCATCCAGTCCAGAAACAGCATTTACAGAAATAGGGGGAATAGACCCATGTCCAACTGCAAGGAAAGACCTGATCATTCAGGGTCAGGAGCATTTGGATTTTCTCTATGTGGTTGTCTTATCCTTATTATTTTAATGACAGTACACCCATAGCAATTTCCTGCTGGGACATCCGTAAGAAAGAGTTTTGGGAATATTCTTCATGTTGCTGTGGTAAGCCTGAGGGAAGGGTAATCCCAGTTTGTCTTGGGTTCCAAATGCCTCTTCAACCTGTTGTGACTCGATTCACACGTCCTCCTCCTTGATTATCTGTGGCCACTTCCTACCCCTCCTGTTGCCATTCCTCTACCTTGGTCCCTGCCCCACATGTGAAATTGCAGTGAAGCAGAGCACAGGCTGGAGTCCTTTGGATTCAGGGTTGTTCTGCAGCAGGGTTTTACCACAGAAAGAAGATTCTCAGGCACTTACCTTGGTAAGAGTTGTCCTGACATCGTTCTTTTCTGGGCTGTTTTCTAGAATGAGCTTTCTTTCTCCTAACCTCTCATGTTCCATCATTTGGGGAGCGAAACAATAATGGTAAACTCAAAGCTTTGTTGTCCTTTGTGCCCCTGGCTGCTCAGGTTGACAGGCCCAGGTATTTAATGTTTGGGCCATAGTGTCTTGTAGATTTGCCACTAGTGCTTTCATTTGGAAACGTGTTACTAACCTTTTCCATGAGGCTGGAGTTTTAGGACTGGGGTTCATAGGGGTCTGCACCGCGATATCCCTACTGCTGGAAGTGGGAAGGGACTCCACCATTTTCAGTGATAACAGCTAGACTATTTGTAATGCAGATGGCAGAGGTAAGTGGAGTTTCAGGACTCTGGGAGCTGATGAGTTAACTGGCTCTGTTCACTTCAGACAAAGCTTCAGACAAAGTGCTTAGCAGAGGGTTTAGATCAGAGACATTGATAAGTCTGGAATGTCAGCCCGAACCAAGGATATACTTTGTGTGCTGCCTCCTGATGTAAGCACCAGTCTCTCTGCGGGGTTTCTGTTCCAAGGTAACACCATTTAGGTTTTTTTCCCAAGCTCTCTGAATGGAATATCACTCCAATGGAGGTGTTTATCAGTGGCCTTTGGAATGGTGACACATTGTCTAGGATAGCAAATGAATTCTCTAACTTCCTGAAAGGATCTGGAAGTGGTTTGATGGCTGACTGGGAGCTGTGCCTGCATTCTGAAAGAGATCTCTTCCCTGGCAGTGGTTTAAATTGGTATTTCTAGTGAGCTGTCTGTCCCTGTTGTGTCTCTGCATAATGCAGAAGCAGCTCAGAGAAGCTTCTGTTGTTGGTTGCTCCTGGCCAGTGTTCGCCAGTAGCTGGTTTATCTAAAAGCATGTGATGATCCCACACACGTAAAGTGGTTGATGCCTTTCTTGGCATTGGAATAGTAGCACAGCTCCAAACAGTGGATTTACTGCCACATAGTTTTGAGACTCCCTTGTGTCTCATCTCCTGAAGGCAGGATTTAGGAAGTTGATCTATGGGGCCTGAGTTGTAACCTGGCCTCTGAGGTGAAGCTGTTTGTTCAGATTTTTTGGTCAAAAATTGATAACATGAACTGTTTGGAGAATGGTGATGTTCTCTGGGCTGTTGTTGGAGTCAACCTGGGAAGATCTGGGAAAATGCTGTTAGAAATAGCCTGGAGAATCAAAACTGCACTGCAGGGTTAATATGAAACTGTTTGCATCTGGCTCTCCTGACAAGTTGTGCTTGTCAGCACCTTCACGTGCAATGAACGCTCCTCATGCTGAGCCTGAAACAAGTAGCTCCAACCTGGTTCTCTTGTAAATACTAGCGAATGGCAGCAGATCAAGGGTTGTTTTACCCATTCTACTGCTTTCTGAGCTTTCTCTTCTGTGTCCTTCCCTGTTGTGCACTTGAGAGCAGAAAGCCTATGGCTCTGTTCCTGCCTTCCCTGAAATACATTTTAGGATGCTGATGCTATTTTGAGACAAGACCAGAAGGCTGGTTCCCATCCTCGGGCTGAACTCCATGATCCCAGGGTTATCCTGTGTGGTCAGAAGAGTAATTGCTTCTTGCAGGAAGGAGGGGTGTGTGGTGTTAATTTAAACTTACTAAAAGCCCAGTTTTGATGACAGAAAGTTAACACACTCATTTTCTAGCTGACCTTAATTCCTGATGGAGTTCAAGGCGCGCTGGATTTGAATATCCTGGATATCTGGCCTAAAGAGGGGGAAGAATAACATTGAAGATATTTTGCTAGAATTTTGCTAGAAAAAGAAGAGGTTTGCTTTTGTTTTTCATTTAAAAATAGTGCAGCAGCTTCCCAGAGACTCTCCTTTTATGCCCTGAGCTCCAGTCTCTTCTGGAGACTGTGATTTCCCTGGAAGAGGCTGTCCGTGGGAAGGAGCAGGAATGTCATTGCTGTCCTGTGTGGTGGTGTGTCATAGGAAGATGGCAACAAAAGGCATCCAGGCCCCAGTTCCAAGGGAGTACAACATGTTCCAGTTTTGGGAAGCGTTCCTTTAGTTCTGGGGTTCAATGCTGTTCTGAAGGAAGGAGATGATAACTCTGCCTTTCCCTGCAAACCTGCCTCATGATGTGAATTTCTGGAGTGTTTTACACAGGCTCTGGAGAGGTTTCTGTGTGGTTGTGCTCTTCTTGACTCTTGAGTTCCTCTTTTTGTGAGCATTGTAGCAGAGAAATTCGTCTTCACACATGGCTAGAAGCTGGAGCAGAGGCGGCTCGGTTTCACTGCACAAACCACTTCTGCAAAGTGTGGTTTCTCTTCTTGCTCCAACGAAATGGCATTCAGAAGAAACACAGGCTTCTGGTTAAAGACTGTTGAGGAAGTATCCCAAATTCCTGTTGTGTGTAAGAGTTTCTGTATCCTTCTGCTAATTCTATGGCAAAGGTGCTGCTTCTATCTCCTTGAGGGCTGAGGCAGACTACTGTGACATAACCTTGTCCTTAAATGTCGGCAGAGGCTGAATTGCAATGCTATGGTTAATAACAGGCTGAAGGAGGTCTCTGGAGATGGCAGTTCCTATTGGGAACCTGGAGCTGTGTGGGAAGAGCAGGGCTCTGGACAGCTTTAGCAACGTGTTTGTCCCTTGTTCTTCTGCACAGTCCAAAATACTGGTTTCACCTTTGTGGTCAATGTACAGACCTATAGCTATGAAGTGCATCAGCATTCCCATGTTACACAATAACTAGTTTTATTCCTTTTGGGATAAGAAAACTAGGGCTTAGGATGTGATCGGTGAATGAATTTTCCACTGCTGTGGAGGCTAGAAGCTGGTGATGCAGTAGTCAGCACAGTGGCTGTTACTATTTACTTTAGCTATGTAGTCCCTGCCCAGTGACTTCAAAGCTTTGCTGAAGCTCAGATCATGTTTCTGCTAGCTTTTGTGGGAAAACTGCTGCTTCACACCAGTAACTGTCAGTCTACAGGGCTGCCCTTGCAGAGGAGGCATGATGCTGGTGTGTGTAAGACCTGTGATTGAAGAGGAAAGGCAGCGTGGAGAGCTGGGGTGTAACTTATTATGAGTTACTAGATTAAAGCTGTAGTTTCAACAGTGAATCTGGTACCAAACCTACCTGAAAACCATTGTGGCTGGCTGTTGGCTGCGGGTACCAAAACTGTAACTGGTGCTGATGCTTTGTTGTTGCTGTCTGTGATTGACATGAGGAGCTAAAATCAATCTTGGAGCACCAGTTTCACTAAGGCAGCAAAGGGAGAAGTTGCAGACAAACCTTGTGCTGAAGGTATGTTGCAGTGTGTCTTTGGTGGCAAAGGCCTCTGATACCAAGGGTTCTTCTCCCTTCCAGTATGGTACATTATTATTGTCCCCATTAATACAGGGTGCATCCATTTCTGCTGCTTTTGGGTGTAGTTTCTGGCTTTGACTTACGTAATTTTTTGTAGAGTATTTGTATGATACAGCATGATGAGTTGCATCTGCAGAATTGGGCCCATCAAAGCAAGCCCAGCCTGTGCACCGTGTTTTGACATGCAAGATCAAGGGAATGGAGAGTGTCTGAGGGGTTCTGAGCTCCTAAGGGAGACCAAGGGAACGGAGAGTTTCTACAGCCCTGCTCTAGAACTCTCCATCCTGGCTTGACAGGCCTATATGGGTCTGTTGAGTGCATAGCTAGAAGAGTGATGGAGAGGAGCTGGGCATGGCAATAACCACTTTGTAACCACTCTCTGGTAGTTCTAATTGGCAGTTTATATTCAATTCAGAGCCTACCAAACATTTTCTTTTAAGCTGTGAATGTGTTGAAGATCTAAATTGTCCCTGTCTGCAGCTTATTAGTGCAGCTTATTTAGTTCAGCTCATTTAGCTTCTTTCAAACCAATCCATTGGATGTGTTATTCAAACAGGATGATGCCATTCTCTGTACACTTCTGAAGTTGCTCAAAGGACCTTGACATTCAGATTTAATTGTGTTTAACCCTTTTAAAAGAGGCAGTACAGTGGTTACCATTCTGGTGATAAGGAAGGTGTAACAGTAGGGCTGAGAAGTTTGACTGATAATACAGAATTAGTTGCAAATTCAAGACAGAAATTGGGGAATCATGGGTTGCTGTTACTGCTTCTAATTGTTAGAGAAGATTGCTTTGGAGAAGAGCATGGGAGAAAGACGAAGTAGAAGGAGCTTGACTGTTGCAAGACAGCAACTAAACACATCCCAGCGGCAATCCAACTTGCCTCTGAGACTGTACTCAAGATTACTTTCTGGGAGAGGGTACAAAGCTTGGCTTGCTATAACCTTGTTTCTGTTCCTCCAGACCAGGGTGCACTTGATGGGGCCCAACCAGGTAGGTAGACTTTTTGTGGCGCTAACATTTGGTACTGTAGATCATGGTATTCCTTTAGCATGACCATGGCCTGTAGCTGGACTGTCTCAGGGGAGCCCAAACTTTGCTCAGCTTTAGGCTGCATTGGCAACTCTTCAGGAGTCCAAAGCCTGCTCCAAATTGTTGTCTAAGGGCTGTACCTCTGCCTCCGGCACAGCAGAACCATTTGAGCCAAATTGGGCATGTGGGCTTCACTTTGGGCACTTTGGGGCTCTTGGGTCTCAGTGTAAATCCTGTTCCTCTTCTGTCATGGTGGTGGCCTGCTTGGACCAGTTCAGTTTAAACTGGGATTCGCCTCGTTGTCATGTGTGCTTTGGAAGTTCATCCTAGGATTGCTTTCTATTCCTTCATATGATCTGCTGCTGCGCTCACATGCCAAGCAGCTGGCGCTTAAACTGGATTCTCCAGCTGAAAGCAACTGTTATCTGTTTCTTCTCCATTTGGCTGCAGAGATGTTGTGTTTTGGTAGCTTATTCTAGCCTGAAGCTGTGCTAGACTGCTCTGTGCTTGCTGAGCATTTGTTAATACTCTCTGGACTGCAGTCCCAGGCTGGCTGCCGGTGCTTTCACACTTCTCAGTGTAGGTGAAAACTTCTTTTGGTGTGAAATTCTTGCTTCTGTTTCTGAAGAGCAGGTCAAGACCTTCACACAGTCCATGGAAATGCTGATCTTCACTGCCTCATTACATGGGCATCTGCCATGCTCTCGGGCATCCTCCCATTTTGCATTCTTTAATCTGACCCTTTAGTATATTTTGTATCAGTTAGAGCTGCAGTCACTTGTTAAGGCTTTTATGATTTGAATATTGGGAATATCTAAGTAGATGTTATGCATTAAAATACTTCTACTTTGAACTCCTTCCTTTCTTTTCCTGAGGGGCTAAAGCCGTGCTAGAATTGCAACAGGCAACTCTGCTATATTTACACACTGCCCAGCTGTGTCATAAGCTTGGCAAGAGCCTGAAATTAGATGAGAGGAGTTTTTTACTGACAGTGGCTCTGATGAACATCCAAATCTCTGTGAAATTTGTGTAGTAGTGTTCCAGAATTATGCAGTGGTGTCCTCCCCTTGACTCTCCACTCTTTAACTTTGCTGGTTTACCAATAGCACTAGCTTCTGGTGGCAAGTTTTGTCCATCTTCATTCTCTCAGTACCAAAGTACTAGGATACTCCCATTTGAATCTTTCAGCGAGGTGGGCCCTCAGCTGAGGGTACCTGATGAAGGCAGGAAGGAGCTGAGTCCCTGGGCTGCAGTGAGTAGTACGACAGCTTCCAATCATGGCATAAAGGGTATATTTCAGGAGAAATACCTAGAAATACAAAGCAGGATTTGCAGGTCAACCATGTCTTTTCTGTGTTGACTGTACAGATTCATTTAACAGGGAGTCCTGTCTCAGGACAGTACTTGGTAGGAATTTGTGCACTGATATGTTTGTATTGCTGCAGGTTCCAGTCTGAAACATTAGCCTCAGTATTTAAACTTGAGCCCTTTTAAAAGTGTGGTCTTGCATCGATGGCTTGGAACCACAGCAGTGATTCATACCCCTTGTCTCAGAAGTGCTGCTCTTCAGGTGAGAGTTAAAACTGAGTTTAGGCTTTAAAAGCACCATAACAATGTTAAGGAGAGTTAGCATGTCCATTGGTGCTGCAAGTTAATACCTCTTTAGATGGGCAGCTGTCTTGACTGGAGAGGCTTTGCGTATTGGCTCTTTGTTGTTAAAAAAGATATATCTGGATTACATCCTATGGGGAGGTAGGTTTATTTCCAGTGTAATGTATGAACTTACAAAGGTTTGCACATTGTTAGGGTGCTCTGTGAGTGCTGATGCCCATTGCTTCTCTGTTGGTTTGTTGTTAACTGTTGGGCATTCCTCATCTGGGAAAGGTAGGAGACAGCCTGAGAAGCTGAGTGATTACTTCATGGTCTGTAGTTGTGTTTAATGGAAACTTTAGCTATTTGCATTTGCAAACAAGGGGTGAAACCCTAGATACATAAGATTAATACTGCAAACAGGAAAGCAAACAGTGCAGGGGATGGAGCATCTGGGAAAGATCAAACACGGTAAGAATCTGGTTGGTTGGAGGCAGAGAGGCCACCTGCAGGCAGTTGTCTCTGACAGCCGTGAATGCATGGAATGGGCTTTAGGTTCTTGCTTATGAATTGGAACAACTGATGGTCCAGCTTTGATGCTGAATGTTGCGTTTTGCCATGTCTGGAGGATGCAGACTGACCTGATCTGTGTCAGGAGGAAACAAGATTGGCAGTTGGTTGTTTTGGCAGTGTCTGTGCTTGCAGGCTGAGCTCAGTGTGATGAAACCGGAGTGAAACCCAGAACTCAGTGATGGGCATGCTGGTTCCTGGGTAGGTCTCGTGCATAAATTCATTCTGCTTTGGAAGGCAAAATGGGCCACTCCTTTTTAACTCATCTGGGGGGCTATAGATTATCCTTTCCAACCCTAACTGTTCTATGATTCTATGATCTTCTGATATCCTTAGTCCTGGAAATTATCCAAGGGAAACACACCATCTCCTCTTTGGCAGAATCATGGATTGTTCATTTTCTCTTTACCAGCAATCCCAGCCCTTTTCTCCAAGGCTATATAAGGAACAAGATTCCAGATTTTGCATAGGCCCTGCCATAGGCTTTCATGTCATTCCAGAGGAAGGTCTTTAAGGTATGTGGCTCCTGATTTGTGACTTGTGAGGTGTGGAAATCACTGCCCAGGAGCCCAAGCTGAGCATGTGGCCACCCACAACACTGCTTGAACACACAGTTCTTCACAGCCAAGGCCTGCCTTGATCAAGTTTGCAGTCTACTTCTGGCTCTCAGACCATCCACTTTGGTGTAATGCAGCCTCTCAGTTAACTGAAGATAGCACATATTCTGACTCCAGCACAGAGCTATGATCTGCAAAGATCTGTAGTCTTTCTGACCATCTTCTTTAATCACTGTAAAACTCAACAGATTCTCAGATGCTGCCATCTTCTTGCTGCTCTGTGCAGGCAGGACCCTTTATATTCCATATAGAAACATACAAGTGGCTCAGGATCATTGGGAAGAGTACAAAATGCCATATTCCTTGTCCAGGACTTTGTAGCATGCATCTTTGTTTTACAGACAGCTTATGTGCATTAGACCCAGCCCTAAAGCTCATAGCAAGCTACTAAGAAGCTCTGGGCTAGGCAGAGAGTGGGCTACTGTGGGATATGCAATGTGATGTTGGTCTTGTGGCCTGGCTGTGACTGTATCTGGGTGTTCCCAGATGAGCCTTGCATCACTCTCTCCTAGTCCTGCATTCTGGGTCATGCATCCTCCCTAATTGCCCCTTACCTCCGCATGTGTATGTCAATGTGATGGCCTATGCCAAGCCTTTCCTGGTCTGTAGCTAGTGCTGCTTCAGTGTTCCAAGCTTTTGTAGAGGTTCTGGCTTGTGTGCATCAGTAACTTCTGTCTCTTGTGTTGTCTGGTGACTTGAAAATAGGACTTGTGAGGGAAAAATAGAAATGGACAAGTTCCAAGAGAATCTGTTCTTGTAGCCAGCATGGGGCTAACAGTGGGTTAGTGGCATCTTAATGTCATGGCTGGTATATATAAGTCCTCTGGCTGCCATTTGCAGCACAAGGTGGTCATCTGTTACTAACAGGCAGCATTCCCAGGAAGCTCAGGTTTGCTGTCCAGGGTTCAGTCTGAGATCTCAGTTGCTGCACAGTAAGTGTAACCAAGCAGTAGTTGAGGCCAGAGCCCATACAAAGGTGAGAAAATGGCTGCATGCTCTGAATAGTGTGAATCAGTGTGGGGAAAAGGATATATTGCAAGGTTGTTGTGTATAAGTAGTGATCCTTGCTGCTTTTCTGTGCTGTGGTCTATATGAGGTGGTTATGCTGTAGGGGAGCAAGGTGAGTAGCAAGAAAGATAGGAAGACTTTAACCCTTCACACTAAAGGAACCATTTCATCTCCACTGGTGCTAAAAAGCAAGTCATCCTGATGGAGATGGATTTGCTGTTGTGTCTGGGAGAGAACCAGACTTTCCCTCAAACTCCAAATGTCCAAAAGATTTGTGACCTGTTTTTTCCTTGGCTAAATCTCTCAGTTCCCCTGGCATTGTCTGCTCGGCATCTCCATGCCCATCTGCCTGGATTTTAATCATGGAGCTAAGATCTCTGCTGGTGTAAGTCCATTGATGTATGAAGATTTACTCTGAGGAAAACTTGGCTGCTTGTTTCTGAAGCCTCAAGTGATGCTTGGGAGTGTCCTCCCCGAGATGAGGATGCTCTATGGTTTGTTTGGCTCCAGTGAGATGAGGACTGTTCTGTGCTGGGTTTATCCAGAATATACTTTGTTGTGCTGCACTTTGCAGCTCCTTCCAGCTCAGGCTGGAAAAATATCTCTGTGGATGGAAAATGTAGGAAAGAGTGAACAGCTTGTTCTGCAATCCCCTGGAGAATCCAGCAGCTCTACTTGGTCCATGTGTGGAAGAGGCTTGTGATGATGCTTGCTTCTCATCTCTGGGATGTGGCTGGCTGGGACTGCCCTGAATTTCTGGTTTCCAGGGTATGAAATGGCTTTGTTTTCTGTGCAGGATAAAGCTTCAGGTGAAGCAAGAATCAAATGCACCAGGCCATGGGCAGTGTGCAGGATGGAAGGAGTTGTTATGCCTGTGAGGGCAGTTTTCTCTGTGCCTCCCTGGGCACATATGTCAGGAGCAATGCCCAGGGGCAGTGCTGCAGGATGAATGCTCTGAGCACTCTGTACTAGAGGCCTCCATCCCTACATGCCCCAAGGCATCCTGGCTTCCAATCCTTCCTTTTGTCTCAGGGCTGGAGCATGGACTCTGTTCTCGGTTCACATTGTTGACCTGCCAGGCCTTTGGTTCAGGTTTCTGCTTCCATACTAGGCCCATGGTAACTGCTGAAAATGAGGTTTAGCTTTGCTGGCAGCTGTGGCAATCCAGACTTCTGCCTTGTTATGGTGGTTTCCCGTTTTCTGTTTGTCCCTTGCTGCCAGGACCACAATGTAGTCCCTAAACTCCCTGTAATCCCTGGCATTTCATCTGCAGGTGATGACAAATATGGAAGGAAAGTCATTTTGTTCAGTGCCTGCCGGATGCCCCCAAGTCATCAACTTGATCACGTGAAACTGCTGGGGTGAGTAGTGTCTTAGGAGGCTGCTGTTAACTTCTTAAGCCTGATGTAATTCCCAGGTGCTGGATTCTTGAGGCCAAATCTGTCTGCAGTAGTTTCTTTAGCTGGATGTGTCCTCCCAAAGCACTTGCCTCTATTGCTGGGATGCAAACCCTCTGTTTAGACACACAAAAATGAGTCCCCAAGGGAGGAAGAGCCTCTCTGTGGCAGAGTGTGAAGTGAGCTCAGCAGTTGTCTCTTCTCAGGTACCTGAATTTCACACTGGACCAGTATGTGGAGAGAGATTACACACTGGTGTACCTGCACCACGGCCTGACCAGTGAGAACAAGCCATCCCTGAGCTGGCTGCGGGAGGCCTACAGGGAATTTGATCGGAAGTGAGTAAGGCTGCAGCAAGCAAGGCTGTAACATGCTGTTCTCAGGCCTAATGCAGATTCCTCCATGTAGCTTGGGGATCATAATTTACTATCACTTATTTCTGCTGTTTATGGAGGTGGGTTGTTGTTCAATGCAGGCTGAATCATGGGATAAACGGCTCCTTCTGTAGTTACATCCTTTCGGCCAACAGGCAAGCAGCAAAACCAGGACCCACTGCAAGGGTGTCACCCCATGGTATAATTATTGCTTCCTGATGCTTGGTGAATCTTGGAATACAGTAGCATGTGCCCTTAGGCTGCTGAGTGGCCTGACACAGCTACAAAGCATGGGAGAACAGAGGCTGTGGGTATGGGAAGTGGTGAGGCTCAGTGCAAAAGGAATGGAGCACCAAGGTGCCTTCACCTGGAAAGGTTGGGTCCTCTCCTTAAAGCACAGCTCATCCTTACATAGCTTCTCTTGGCAGGTACAAGAAGAACATCAAAGCCTTGTATATTGTACACCCAACGATGTTCATCAAGACCCTGCTGATTCTCTTCAAGCCTCTGATCAGGTAGGAAGGAGGCTCACCCGCATCCTCACACTGCAGGTGAATAATGGGGCATTCTCAGTGAGGCACAAGATGAGCCCAGGCTGCAAAGCCTACCCTTGAGACTCTCATCCTATGCTATCACCTCTTTTCTGAGGTCAGGCATACTCAAACACAAGAAGTACTGCTTTAAGAACCTGCAGAGTCTGCAGCTCTCTGCTGCTGCTCCCTTTTTGTCCAACCAAGTAAAATGTTGCAGGCTCTGCTAATAACGAAAAAGGAAGTGAAAGCATCACTCCAAATTGTACTTAATTCATTGTGAAATCCTAACTCTGTAAAGTAATCGAAAGCAAAACTTTCTCCAGCCTATTGCTGGAAGGAGAAATCCAGTGTTTTAGGGAGCCTGCTGCTGCTGGAGCTTCCGATGTGACTTGGGGAGTCTTGGCATCTCCTGGTAAAATACATGGAGTTGGAGACCAATATGGTTGACATCCCTGCTGCTCTGTATCTGCCCCTTTGCCCCACTGATGTCCCTTGCAGACCCCTGCTCTCCTTGTCTGTAGGAAGTCTGTTCTGATACTGGACTTCCCCATTCCTCACATAATCCTCTTTTCTCTTGTTTTCAGCTTTAAGTTTGGACGAAAGATCTTTTATGTGAACTTCCTTAGTGAGCTGGAGGAGTATGTGAAGCTGGAACAGTTGGGGATCCCAAGCCAAGTGCTGAAGTAAGAATGCTGCCTATCTCTCATTTGCTTAGGACTCTGTGAGAGGGGACTTCTCGGGAGGAATGGCAAAGGGAGGAAGAGATTGTTCCACTCGGGCAGTGGTTTTGCAGGGAGTGGTGACAAATTGCCTTAGGGACTATTGTTTCTATCCATGCTCCTCCCTGTGTGTCCTTGGCCACGGTGCCCAGTTCTGTCCCAGTGAAGCACCAATCCTGCCTCTCCTCTGGGGCTCTCTGCAAGCTGTTGACCTAGAGTTCATGGTTCATCTGCTGTGTCTGGGCACCTGCTCTACTCCCTCTGCACAGTTCAGCTTGGTTTTGGGGCTTCCCAACATTGCCACAATCCCAGTCCTACCAGATTGATTCCCTGTCCCTCACGCACACATGCAACTGTCTCATCACAAGCAGTGCTGCCCTGGCCTCCTGCCCACGCTGTCATCCTCAGCTACTCCAGCTCCTGATTCCAGAGAGATATTCCTTTCTCCCTGCTTTTTCCTGGTAACCAGACATTTGATCTTGTTGCCTCTGTGCTCCAGAGCTGCATAGATGGAATTAACCATGCTAGGCTGGAGCTGTTACCAGTGGGTGTGCGGTGGCTCACGTGCAGCGCTGGGTTCTTGCTCCTTCTGGGCGGTGGGGTGGCTTCTTACTAGTCTGTGTTTTGCCACAGGTACGATGAATATCTGAGATCCCTGCAGAAACCTGCACAAGTGCCCCTGAAGCCAACCCCTCCGCGCCCACCGCTGCCGAACCAGCAGTTTGGAGTCTCGCTCCAGCTGTGAGTATCCCTGGATTGTGTTGCTTTTGCCCTGACTTGCTTGATCCGAGCTCACTGTATTTGTAGCTGAAGAGCAGCACAAGTGGCTGTAACCTTTCGGGCAGTTCAGACTTCCTGCAAAGCTTTCATCATGCTTCTGAGGAACTCTGCGCTCGTGACCGGATCCTGACCCGGTTCAGTTCCACCTTCTTGATTCCCCAGCTAGATTGTATCGAAATTAGGATGGGATTGCTTCTGCAGCTAAGGGTCATTAAGGGGGGAACAAAGCAAGGGCCATGTGGGACAGCTTTGTGCCACTACAAACTTCCTTTCAACAAAGGAAGTCTGTTGGAGGCTGGTGGAAGTGTCTTTAGGGCTGCTTTGATTGAGCAGTGCTGCAAGGCTGTTTCTGAGGTTTTTCCATATCATAAACTCTATTTTAAAAGCACTTCTGTTCACCCTTGTGCTGATCCCAGCCCCCATTCCTGCAGGCTGATGCAGGCAAACACAGACAGTGGCAAGGGCGAGTGATACTGGCTAAGTGGTGAAGGTGTTTTTAACTTGGAGTGTGATTTTGCTTCCCTGGGGAATGAGGAGGAGCCAGTACCCTGTGGCCAGGCAGATCCTCTGGAGCCATCTGGCAACACATTCCCTTAGCTTCAGCACGTGTCCAAATGGTGCTTCCTGTGGTGCTGTGTGCCTGAGCCTGTGAGTAGCCTGAGAGGGGTGAACAGCTCCATGCCATCAAGTTGTACAGACAGCAGACACCTTGGCATCACTAGGTCTTCCCTGACAGCCGTTGGGTTGATGCATCTTCTGCTACAGGAGTGGGATGGATAAACTTATCCCATACATATTTCTCTCATGTATCGGCTTCTTTCTACCCTTGCTCCTATGGGGAAGTAACCAGGAAGTTTAACCCTTTTCATCTTACTCATAACTAGCAACCTTGCCTTCTGGGAACTCCTTTGCCTTGGAATCTACAGGCTGTGGGTTTCACAGAAGAGAGAGGATTATTCCTCTGGTGTAGTAATGAGCTCATACTTGCTCCAGTGAATGATGTAGCATGATGGGTGATCCTATATGGTAGGGCTTGTGACTTAAAGACTCAGGGCTGCATGCAGGGTAGGGAGGACCAGTCATTTGTAACCTTTTGTCTCTTCCCACAGCCTCAGGGAGAAGAGCCCTGATCAGTCTCCTGTTCCTCTGGTGGTCAGAGACACCATTGCTCACTTGCGGGACCATGGTAAGTGTAGAGGGGGAACTGCAGCCCCTCTTAATTCCGTGTCAGCGGCCTCTCCTCCATCCAAGTTCCCATCTAGAGTGTGGTAAGATAAAGAACAGCGGTCTACAATGAGGTGTAAAGGCCTGAACTAGGTGAGTTAGCCTTCAAGAGAGAGCATGCAGGGCTCAGGAGACCTCTTTCTTCTGCTCATCCCTACTTGTATAAGAGTAGCAAAATGCTCCTTGTATCCTTTGCCTGGTAGTGGAAGCAGAAAGAATTGCCATGCTCTAAAAAAGGGACTTGTTGACTTTCCACAGCATGGGTTTATGACTGTTAAGACCAGCACTTCTAGACTCTCATGTGTCTGATCTTTCTTCTCCATCTGGTCTCCCTTCACAGCTCTTACCACAGAGGGGATTTTCCGGAGGTCAGCAAATACACAGGTTGTCAGGGAGGTCCAGCAAAAATACAACATGGGTAAGTGCCCGAACTCAGCAGAGCCCCTCTCATTCCCAGCTGGAGCTGTGTTGGATCGTGGCTCCTCTCCTTCTTAGATAGGCCTCTAGGTGAGGCCCCATCATGGTATGACCCGTGTTGCAAAGGAGAAGCAGCTGATACGTCTGCTGTGTGGAAACTATATTCCTTCCCACTTACATTCCCCTTGCCTTTTTTATTCCTGAGTTTCCCTGTTTCTTGGGGTGGGATATACCACCTTGGTCAGGTTATCCTGTATGGACTGAAGATGACCCGGAAGAAACTTGTTCATCTGTTACATCTGATGACTTCTAAAGATGTAGTGCTGGATTCAGCTGTGCTTTGCACATGCTTTTGGGACACATTTTTCCACTCTCCTAAAAGATGTGGTGCTTCAGTACCCTCTCTGTGCTCTTCTTTAAACTCCTGCTTCCCTAGTTCTGAGCTCTGGCCACCACGTCCCATTCTTTGTCTGGAGGAAGTCCTGCTTTGGGCACAGAGCACTGAGGTTCTGTTCTACCTTCTCAGGTGTGCCTGTAGATTTCCAGCAGTATGAAGATGTCCACCTCCCTGCTGTGATTCTCAAGACCTTCTTGAGGGAGCTTCCTGAACCCCTGCTCACTTTTGGCCTCTACAGTCACGTTGTCAGCTTCCAGAGTGAGTTGTAACAAGAGTGTCCTACTCCTGAATGTTACCTGGCCAAAGGCAAAGATATCCTGGGAGGAGGGCATGCATGGGACATCCTGTGACTGAAACAGGGCTTTCATCAGGGTGCGTGCTGAGGATTCCTCATGGACCTGCTTGTCTTTCCCCTTGTTTTAGATGTGGAGGAGGAGAATCGCGTGGATGTTGTTCGCAAAACACTCCAGACTCTGCCAGAAGAGAACTACCAAGTGCTCCATTTACTGACAGCCTTCCTGGTGCAGGTGAGTGGCTCCAAAGGTGGGCAGGCTTATGCTAGTTCAGTTGCATCAGCTTTTTAACTGCCTGCTCCCTCTTTTCCTTTGAGAGGAAATGAGTCTCAAGTTAGGAAATTGCCTTTCTTTACCTTACTGTTAAACAGAGATCAAGAGTGATCGTGATGACCTAGCCTAAGCAGTTGCTTCTCATAACACTGAGATGTGCAGGTGGGCATTAAGCCTGTGTCATTTGTACGAGAGAGGCTGAGAGTTCCCCAGGGTTATGTATCTGATATATATATATATATACACATATATATATATCTGCAAGACTAGAAGAGGGGTCTCTGATCTGCCCCACAGCGTTTTGTGCTGCCAGGGAAGCCACTGCAAGGCTTCTCTAGCAAGAGGGAAGGTACTTTTGTGTTGAGTGGTGACCTGGACCTGTAGAGATTTTGGCTGGCAGTGCTTTTGGTTCTATTGTTATGATGTGGCCTGGTGGTTAAAGCCATGGTGGCAAATGGCAAGTTATTGCTCCTCACCTCCTGAATGCTGGGTCTCATGTGTTTCTTGTCTTCTGGTGTTGGGCCTTCACTCTCTCTCCTCCCATTTTCCCCTGGGAATCTGTCAGCTCTGGCTTTGGGGAGTGTAGAGGGCACCTGCTGTGTTGTTCTACAGGATTCATAATGGGCTCTTTACTTCCCACACAGGTCTCTGCTCACAGTGACAGAAACAAGATGACAAACACCAACCTAGCGGTTGTGTTTGGCCCAAATCTACTGTGGGCCAAAGATGTAGCCATCACCCTAAAAGCCATCAACCCCATCAATACCTTTACCAAGTTCCTGCTGGACCACCAGAAGGAGCTCTTCGAGGATGTGGAGGCCTGAATCCAGCCCAGCCCACACCAGCACACTGTGCTCACCTTCCCACCTTCTTTCCCACCTTGTCTTGGAGCTGTGACCAAGCTGTCTCCAGCGCAAAGGGACTATTGATCCTTTGGGTGATGAGCAGAGCGAGGGCTGCGGAGATGGTGGAGAAAGTGTGTAAGTAAGCGAGCAGAGACCCACTGCTTGGGATGGGGAGGGGAGCTGGTCTCCCTGCTGCTCCGAGTGGAGTCCTGGCCCCCCTGCCAGTCTGTGCAGCTCCTCCAGGGCTCATCACCAGCCTGCTGTCCTATCAGATGCCCTGCCTCTTTCCTCCTTCCCTTTCTGCCCTCCTGGTCCCTTCCTCAGCAAAGACCTTTATTGTTTCAGCTCCCAATAGCCCCAGCTCACCCCCTTGCCTCTGCTGGGCTGTCTGGGTGAAGGCAGCTGGCTGGGTTTGTGGCAGAGATGTTCTTGCTGCCAGTGCCATCCCTCAGCACTGAACATGGTTCTGCCTTTCCCCAGCGGCACCTGAGGCAAGCAGGGAGCTGGGCAGCTCTTGTGCTTTGGGTGCAGCTTGTCCTCCACTTGCAAACAACACTTCAGACCCCATGGTTTTGGCAGGCAAGTGAAGGACAGGCTCACAGCACATGGGCTGTGTTACTGGTCAGATTCCAATACAAGGAAGCTGAATTTAGCCCAAACACCTCTGGGGTCCCCACTCTTGATACTGTTCAGTGTTTGCTGGGGTGTAGTGGGTGAGGTGCCTCCCACAGTTACCCAGCTCAGGAGTTGTTGGTCCCTCCAGCAGCATTTCCAGCCCTGCTGGGAAGGTTCATGCCAGGCCTGGCTGTGTGGTGGGGCTCTGATGGCTGCTGAGTCTGAAGGGCAGGGAGCAAGTGCCCTGGTGGCACTGAACCTGCTGCACACTATGAGCATCACTGCCTCTCCCCGGGGCAGCCGCACAAAGCCCCTTTCCTTTCAGATGTGTACATCTGTGCTGGTGGCACAGACACCTTGGTTCTTTGTCTTCTTGAGCAGGACTCTCCTCAGCACAGCGTAACAGAGAGCATGGCCTTGAGGGAAGATGTAGGGACTGGGGCTGATCCTCACCCTGGAGTGCACCAGGCTGGGCTTACGTTTCTGCCCATGTGCTGAGCACTCATGTGCCAAAGCTGTGAGGCAACAGCTATTCCATGCCAAGGGCCTTTGCCTTGTCTCCTCCTCAGTTCTGAGCTCCCTTCCTTCTGTTCTACCATGGAAGCCTGGTCAGATGCATCCTGCCTGCCCTGGGCATGGCTGGAGAGGTCGGGTTGTCTGCAGGGCTACCTTTGAGGGCATCACGGTTGGGTATGGGTTGCAGTGTTCCCGTTACCTGAGCTGAAAGAGATCCCTCTCCTTAGCCTGGCCCAGCAGGGTGTTAGCAGGGAGCTTCTAGCCTTGCTTCACTGGTGTGTTATATCTTTGTATCTCGTGCCCTGCGTGCCTGGGCCAGGCCCCTGTTGCTGCATCTGGCCACAGGGACAGATCTTTTGGACCAAGCAGAACTATTTTAAATAGCTACTGGATGTGAAATAGCATTTGCTTTGTCATAGTGTTTTAGCCTGCCTTTAAACACTGACAAGGGTCGGTGCCCCAGCTGTAAGCAAAGGAAGTGTCATCTGCTGCAGGCATTATGGAAATGGTGCTTATTGCTGAGCTCTGGAATGGGGATGGGTGAGGACACAGGCAGCTCTGTGCAGCAGCATTGGTCCATGGAGGAGGAACAGGAACATATGCATGGGAATAGTGAGCAAGAAACTGAGCATCACTACGGCTGGAGTAGGAGGCGTTTGAGGAGAGGGCTGGGGTCTCATCCCATCTAGATAGCGGGGACTTTGTCCTGCTTAGTCTCCCTGTTCCAATGCCCCTGTTATTAACTTAGCTCCCTGTTTGTCCAGAATATGAATTGTTTCAGCCTACACAGTTCACAGCAGTAACCAGATGTTTTGGAGGTAGAGACACTCGGCTCCTAATTCACCTGTGCTCTGTGCTAGAGGAAGTTAGCAGGGTTGGTGTGCCATGCAGGAGGTGTGGAGAGGGGTACCTGCCCCGGCGTTTGCTCTAAGATGCCCCAGTGTTTGCTTTAAGAGGCAGGGATTTCTGGACAGCCGGGGAGGAGTGTGGAGGCAGAGGGAGCCCAGTGCAGCCCCTCTCCCCCTGCAGGCACCCTGTGCTGTGCAGGCTTCAGTTTGGGGGTAGACTTGATGCTCCGACTAGATCTGAGCTGACACTGGCCTCACTTACATCCCCCTAGAGGAAAGGCAATCCCAGCTCGCTTCCCCTGGGACAAACAAGACCAATGGTGGCAGCATGGATCGGGAAGTGCCTGTGTGCCAGGGCAGGAGGCCTTGGCCCTGTGTGTGTAGCCCCAGCTCTCAGGGGAGGCTGTCACGTTCCAGCCGTGCAGAGCAGCAAGGACCATTCCCTTCAACAGCGGAGGGAGCAGTGCTGGGGTAGCTTAGCTCCTCTCCAGCGGCAGAGCAGGGATTGCTGGAAGTGCCCATGTTCTGGCTGGAATTTGTTTGCTGGGTGCTTCTTTTTAATTTTTTTAAGTTTTTTTAAAGTGAATTCTTGAAATAATCTTTCCTTTTTTAGCAAAATGGAGACGGGTGCATCCCCTGCAGGCAGGGATATAAAAGCCTGCTCCACTTCAGTGCCTGCAGGGAGCAGATTTGGAGGGCATTCAGGAAGCTGCTGCTGCGCACGGTGGGAAAGTGCTTGCAAATCCTGGAAGGGACCCAGTGTAAATATCCCTTTGTCTGCTGCTC
Organism: Coracopsis vasa; assembly: GCA_026283785.1. NCBI lineage: Eukaryota > Metazoa > Chordata > Aves > Psittaciformes > Psittacidae > Coracopsis > Coracopsis vasa. Next base: position 23,263 of record JANHGB010049839.1, read on the forward strand.
CTCATGCCAGAGCTGCCGGGGGCCCTGGGGCATGCACAGGAACCGCGGTTGCTTTTGCTTGTGCAGTCTGGTCTCCTGAAGGCCTTGCATTGAAACACCCCTCGTGTGACTTGAGCAGGGAGCTGCCTGGGGCTGCCTCAGCCTGTGCTGGGTGTGTGCCCACCACAGCCTGCATCTGCTGGGATCAGGGGCTGAAATTCCCTCTGTTCCTGGGCAAAGAGCCTCTGCACACAGCCAGGCTCTGGCAGGGTTGGGTGTCTCTGCCAGATAGAGGTACAGGCAGTGTCTGATTAGGGTGCTGGTCTTTGTTGTTCTCCTTGCTGTAGAGCTGCCCAAGGGTCTCTTCCCTGTCTTTCAGGTTAGCTGTTAGCCATTTCTCCCTGTTAGGGGTACTTGTTACACTTCAACCCTCTGCTCTTTAGCACCTCGACCATTCCCCTCTGCTTAAACCTCCTGCTGTCTTATCGGCCTCTGCTCCCTGGCCCATGCTGTGTCCTGACACCAGAGCTGTCAGGGGGCACAGGGGTGCAGGGGCCAGCTGGATGCCTTGTGGCAATGTTTGCTATTTGAGAGCTGAGGACCACTTTGGTCCTTGTTACCTTTCATGCACGGGGGCTCCTGTGCATAACTGGTGGCTTTTGCTTTTGTTGCTGGTGTTCCTTGCTGCCTTTTCTGTTGACGTCCGTGAGGTGCAGGCTGGGGTTTTCACGGTTCACAGTTTGTTTTCTTCTAATCTGCACCAATCTTGTATTTCACAGTTTGCACTTTTTGTATTTCAATAAAATTCAAATTGTAATCCCAGATCCAGGTGTGTCTCTCAAGTGATAGGAGCTGTGGCACATCTGTAAGACACACAAGTAAAGCTGGCTACGCTGCCAGCCATAATAACCGTGCACAGAGGGAGGAGTGTGAAATTCCTCCTATGTGAGTAACTGGGAAGAAAGACTGGTTTGCAGGAGCCTCAGGTTTGGAGCAGAATTCAAAGCAAAGTGAAGCAGGGCTGGGCTCCCATGTTACCACCTCCCTGCCATGATGAGCAGTCTGAATGGGATTGCCCTTTCCTAGAGCTGGACTCAGGCAGCTCCACAGGTTGTGGGATCACTAGGTGCCAAGTGGGAGCCACCTCAAGGCTCTCCAGTTAGGATTAGTGGGCTAAATTTATCCTGTGGCCAAGTGGTCCACACAGCAGAGACCTGCACCTTCTTGTGTCAACTTAGGTGGACCACTAAACTCCTCGATGTCTTCTGCTACACTCCACCCCTTGATGCACGTACATCTAACCTTTGCCTGCAGACATGGTAATTTCCTGGCTACACAGAATCATAGAATGGTTTGGGTTGGAAAAGACCTTAAGATCATCCAGTTCCAACCCCCTGCCATGGGCAGGGACACCTCACACTAGACCATGTCGCCCAGGGCTCTGTCCAACCTGGCCTTGAACACTGCCAGGGATGGAGCATTTACCACTTCATCAGTAAGCTTTTTGGCTGACAGAAAGGCTCTTAAATGCAAAGAAGTGATTACTGCGATTAATAATACAAGTGTAGCAACAAGTGAACTCCTGTGAGAACAGGAGAGCAGAGAGCACTGGAGCTAAAAGCATCACCGTGAGGCGGACAGTAGCCTGAGCCCTGACCACTGGCCTAGCCACCTGGATGATGTGTTGATGCTCATGTTAACACTTCCTGAAACTGCTGTGCTGCTTTTCAGTTTTTATTACTGATCAGCCACTCAACTGAGGGCTTCCCAGTGCTGCCAGTTCTCCTTTCACACACTGCCACTATTCAGCGTGACTCGTGCCAAGCTGTCAGCCGTACACCAGAGGTACGTTTGCAATCTGTTCACAGGTAGCTCTTTGCATATGGTCCTTGTAATCTGATTTATTAATTTCTTTACCTGCTGTAACTTACAGGACACTTCTTCAGTTCCTGAGAGGTTTAATACTTACTTTTGGGGCTTCTTCATTCAGATGGTGCTTCTGGCTACAGTCTTATTGAGATTTTTCCACCCCTTTGGACTGTGGTGGCCCCTGTAATGGGGCTGGTGCAATCTCAGGGCTTGGTCACAGTCACCTCAGGCTGCTGCAGCAACATCTGCTCTGGCTTCAGAGGAGCTCAGGAGCTGCTGGGTCTGATCCTGACAGGGTGCTGTAGTTGGCAGGGCCTATGCTACGTGCAGCCACATGGGTAGTACTTTACACAGTGTAAACACCAGTGCTGGATGTGTTTTCATGTCTAGCTGCCCTGTGGCCTTACGGACATTATGCTGACAACACTTTTCTCTTTATAAATGCATGCGCTAGGCTCACATGGATGGTGTTTGATTGTTCCCAACCTTGGGGATTAACCACCCTTCTACAACTCTTATTTGTTTGTTGATGGTTTTTCCAGTGCCTTGTCTTACTGGTGATGTGGTGATGACGGTGGAGACTGGAGGTAGGTCCTGTAGTAAGCCCAGATCCCACAGGATGGTTTATGTGAGTTTGGCAGCAATGCATCTTGACCCACAGTGTGCAGTGTCTTTTGCAAGTGGCTGAAATGACACTCACAAATGCACACACACACACACTCACATAATGTAGACAGATCAGTAGCTATAATGATGCAATGGGATACTCAGTTTGTGTTACCTCCCGAAAATAAGAGGGCTTTTAAGAGTTAGCCTTGTTCCTCAAGCTGGAATATTTCCTTTCATGGAAGCTTCCACTATACACTGTCATTTTTCTTTTCCCCCATTCCTGCTATTTCATCCTCTCTCCTCTTTATAAGAACCAGACACCCCTTATACTGCAGCTTAAATCAGCAGTTGTTGTATATACACAGAGATTTTTACCATCTCATCCTTCCTTTAAAGGGAAGGTGTTATCATCTTACACTGCATCGTGTGCTATAGAGGGTTAACTTCAAGCAACACTAGACTACAGCTGTTAAGTCTGGTGATGAGACAGGCAAGCAGCATGCTCTGTCACCAGCATCTTGCTACTGAGATACCCACACTCGTTCTTCCCACATCTTATTTGTCTCTTTGAGCTCTTCTATCAGATCAAAACATTCCCACGCTCCCTTTACGCATGTAGTAGCAACCACATACAATGCAAATGCTGCTGGTGTGTTGGGTTTTTCCCTTTTCCCACCCCTTTCTTTTGGAGACAAGTTAATATATTTCAGCTGGAGCAAGACATCCAGATGATTCCTTTCCCCAGCTCAGTGGGAAGGTCACCAGAGCCAACACTGTGTGTCTGTTCCTATGCCTGCTTCTGGGACATGATAGGAACCTGCTGTGCCCCTTCTGCACTCTCAATAGGATACTCTCACCTGGATCCTGCTGACTAACTGTAGCACATCAATGCCTTTTCCCTTCTGTGTTGGAGGCAGCAACCTGATTCATCCTGCACTCTCTGACCATCCCATTTCCTGGAGGAGAATGATGATGAGAGGTTGGGACATTCCCAGACCTGTCAGTACACATGAAGACAAGCACAGAGCATTGCTTACACAAAAGTTTTATTGGAAATTCTCTGAATACTTGAAGTACATTGGAGACTGTTTCCAAAACAATACAATTTAGGAGCCTTCCCCTTCACCCAAAGTTATCTGTAAATCAGCAGCTACATACATCCTGTCCTTAATATAGAATCGAGCAGACAGCTGCTAAAATAAACAGCCTTCATAACAATCTGTGGCAGGCCACAGCAGCAGCTAGATCTTTCCTGAAGCAGAGCATTTGTGCAGTGGTCAGGGAGCCCAGATGTAGCAACCATGTGTTGAAACTGAGGAATGTCCAGAAAAGAGGCACATAACTCAGCCCTAGAGAATCTCTTTATTGCTGTGGCCATCCAGCTCAACACTAGCAGCTCATATAGGCAAGTTTCCAGCCTTCTGAAGCAGAAAACCCCCAAGTGCCACACTGACGTTCTGCCTTCTGGGATGTGGGAGCTGTACCCATCAGCATCAATGGCTCTGGGGACCTTCTGGACAGGATTAGCAAGAATGGCTTGCCTTCTGCCAACTTCACAGTGTGCCTCTGTGAGAAGGAGACAGCAGCAGCACTGGCTCAGTGAAGTTCAACCTAGTCTATTCTTCATGAATAGAGTGAACCAGCACTTGACCCCAGCGCTGCTGCTTTGCAGCCCAGATTGTATCACTCTCCCAAGCACAGCCTGTACATTGAGAGGAAGGTGACAGCAACCTCATCTCTGAGCTAGAAGGTGGCAGAGACCAGCTTCCTAAGCAGAGGTGAGAGCCAGCTGATCTATTCGTTCCTTATGCTCCTGCACCCTTCTGCAACCCTTTCCACCTGTAAAACAAGGTGGCTCTGGCTGTGGGGATCAAGTGGTTTTTAAAGCCCATGTAACTTAAACCCTCTTGTGCACAGTTTACCTTGGAAGCTTTCTTAAATGTTTGGCCATCTTATTTTGCAAGGACTGAGCCATTTCTGTGTGAGGTTGCTGAAAAGTTGATGTGGTTGAGTAAGCTGAAGTTCTGGTGGGCAGCTGTCCTTCAGTCAAGCTCTCCCCTAGAGTTTTAGAGCTCATATGGCCACCCCCTGAACACAGCACTCAACATAAAAGCATTCTGTTGCTCTGACCTTACAGCAAGCTCCATTCTGAACCTGGTTCCTTGCTCCAGCAGTGGCACAGCAATAGTGTTCTAGAGAGGGTTCCCCCGTCAGCTGCTAGTGATCTCTTTCAGTTAAGTCCAAGAAGCTGCCACACTGCACTAACTAAAAGGCTGGTTACTCAGCCACTCTAAGGAAATTAAGATGTTTCCTCAGGCCTGAGGCAACACAACTCCACTTCTAGAGAAAGAAAAAGTGTTTTAGGACAGTAAGGGGTCCTGCAGTTGCTCACTGTAGTTACACATGGGAGGAGGAGAGAGAACCACAAGGCGACCTACCTTATCTAAGTTTCTGTTTAGTGTCACTGTTTCTCCTCCCCTCCTTACATCAGGCAAAAGACACGCACCAGCCGAATCAACCCTCGAGCGCTGCCACTCACACTGCTGATAACCACATCATTACAAAAATAACATTTCAGCTAATCAAAAGCCAGCTGATTAAAAAGTACCATAAGCTCCCCCCAACAATGTGCTTCTTTCAAGAAGCTGCCTTCTGAATGGCTGAAAACACTGCAAATTCATCCATGCCTATCAGAACACAGCTTTTTACCAAATCCCTGCCACTCCACCCCACTCCTGTGTGCGTTTAATTCTATCAATGGGCCCTGACTGGATGTAATGGACACAAAGTCCCCAAAACAGAGTATTATATTAGAGTAATCAAGTCTGTCTTAGAAAATAAATATCTTAGATACTTTCCTGCAAGGAGAGACCAGTCTCACTGGCCAGGGTTCCATGGCACACTTGCTGTCTGCAGTGATCCAGAGCAGAATGACCCGCACTACTACATGAAAACAGAACATCTTTGAAATATAAGTTTCTTTAAAAGCAATAAATATTTCTTGACTCTTAAGATCATCTATTAACCATACAGCAGGAAAGGTTTGACAGGGTTAGAGGAAAGAATCTTGGACTAAAGACTCCTAGTAACATAACCCTAAAGAAATAGGATTCCTAGTATTTACAGTTGTATTTCAGAAGCAGAGACTGTGAATTCAGCATTATCACAGCTGCTATGTGCAGGCTTGCCAACAGTCAACACTGCTCAACTCAGCATGGCCGAGCGTCAGTATGCTCAGGAAGGAAATGTGGAAAGCTCTTCTGTAGTTCCATTCCTGCTTATCAGCCAGCCTAACAGAAGGCCTCACACAAAACAAGTGGAGGCCCAGTTCCTTAGAAGCAGTAAAACAAAGGTAACTTATATTACACAGGTCCCAAAGCTGACGTCTCTCCCTGGCTCCAGGCACTCACACTGAAGTCAGGATGAAATGCCCCGTTCTGCGGAATGGATGTCCTGAAGTGGAAACTGTTAAATCTGCTGAACTCACAGCCCCTGGAAATGAGCCAAAGCTTTCTATGCTCTAACAGGGTTGGAGACTGTAGGAAAGAGTCTGTTAGCAAGAAGCTACACCGAGGGAACTTACACCATAGGACCTCTGGAGGAAGCATATGGCAACTTTTCACAAAGCCCCTCCACAGAGAACAGAGACTGAAGAGAGAACAAATTTCATACATTGGAGTTCTGACTTCTTGTGTCTCTACTGAAGTCTTAAAGTCAGAATTGTGAGCAGGAAAAGCAGTCCAGAACTATGCGGTGGTGTAGTTGAGGAAAATCGGATCTGCCGCTGAAGAGAGCAATCCAAGGAAGCTCACTTGATGGAAGGGACTAATCAAAGTGAGACAAAAGGCAGACCAGGGGCAACAGAGATATTTCTTGACGTCATTTTCCAGAATGCCTTGAGAAGGAGGAACTGGAAACAGCTTCACTGCAAGGTCTCTACAAAGGCATCGAACTCTTTGACATTTTTCTCATGGACTGCGAGCTTCTCTGGTAACGAGTCCTGAGGGGTAAGAAAGGGGCAGGTCAGAGCTCATTCACAGCACATAAAAAGAAGCTTTAAACACACAGGCAACTCCTGTCCACTGCTCTGGGCTCCCCCTCCTACGTGCACAAAACCAGGAGTCCTCTGGCAGCATTCAGCAAGCAAATCTGAGAAGGGCACCCTGCCCACAGTGTGTTTGTTCTGCAGGAATAGTAGGGGCACTGGGACCTCGCCTTGTGCAATTCCTGCCATCAGCTGCAGCACAATAACCTGCTCAAGTCACTGCCTCCATCAAGCCACTTGCAGCTCTCAGCCTCTGGTATGTTACCATGCCTGTGAGGCCATTACAGCACTCACCCAGACATGACTTTCACCAGCAACACCAGGGTATAGCTCTGCTCAGGCTGCAAGATCAGGCCTAGTTCGCCACTAAGTTTGACACACCAGAGGCAGGATTAGTTTTGGGGGTTTCAATGACAGCCATAGCAATGTGGTCACAGCTTTCAGCTAGAAGGTAAACACACCTGTTTCAGAGTGTGCCACAAACAAATTTACGCTTGGCTGGAAAACATTAGTGAGGGATCCCCTTTGGGCAGGCTCTCTCTTCTGAGAAGTACAGGAAAGACATGGATCTGCTGGAGTGGGTCTGGAGGAAGGCCATAAAAAACAATCAGAGGGATGGAGCACCTCTACAGTGAGGAAAGGCTGAGAGAGCTGGGCTTGTTTGGCCTGGAGAAGAGAAAGCTCCAGGGAGACTGTGGCCTTTAAGTAATTAAAGGGGTCTTATAAGACAGATGGGGACAGACTTTTTAGCAGGGTCTGCTGCAAGAGGTGAAAAGGTAATGGTTTTAAGCTAAAAGAGGGTAGATTCACACTAGATGTAAGGAAGAAATTTCTTAAGATGAGGTGGCGAAACACTGGACCAGGCTGCCCAGAGAGGTGGTAGATGCCCCATCCCTGGAAACCTTCAAGGCCAGGCTGAGCAGCCTAGTCTACTTGAAGATGACCCGGCTTATTGCAGGGGGTTGGACCTTTAAAGGTCCCTCTCAACACAAACTATTCTATAAGTCTATTAAGATGATAGAATTTTTTTTCAAACTAGGAATAGGGAAAGCATTACAAACTACATATGATTCCCATAAAAAGAAACATCAGGGTTCCATACCAAATCCTCTGCCATGGACTGCGCTCCAATGTCAATGGAGAGGCTGCTGAGTTGAGGGGGGTTCTGGAACTCACGGTAAAACGTCCCCAGGTCCATTGGAAGAATGTCATCCTTTGAAAATGCTGGTTTCTAGAATCAAAGATACTGCTGTTAATTCACATTCAGAGATGGTGGCTTCCCTTTCACTATAATCTCAGGTAATGTCATTACCTGCTACCAGTGAACATCTTGGCATTACAACTGTTGCTGCAATAACGCAGATTAAATAACTGAAGAACAGCCAAGATCTGTGCCTGCCTGAGCAATATGAAGACAACATTTCCTTGGAATCCTTTAGGCATTAGACAAGAGGATGCCAAGCCCAGGTATTGGCAGGGAACTGAGAGTATTTAATTTGTAGCTGTTGGTTCCAAGTTATCAGTCTCTCTGCAGTTTGGGGACTGTCAAGCTCTAGTTTGGAACTGAGACACATGGGTCCTTTATACCCCCACTGAAAACTATTCTTACATCATTTGCCATTGCACCAGCACCTGAAGCCCATCTAAGATGCAGCTGTCATGTGAGAGCACTGATGAAGGCACTTACAAAGTCAATCATAACAAAGTCATCATGGGTGTTCCCTGTGCTGCTGCCACTGGAGCCCTCCGAGTGTAAGCTGCCTTGGAGAGGAGATTCAGTTTCTGGGGAGTCAGGAGGATTGACCTGCCCAAGAAATCAAAGATGGTGAGTAGTGATCTTATAATCACATCTATCTGTGTATTCTGATAGTGTGGGGACAGTCAGGAGGCTGGACAATAAACACATGCTACAGCAGAGGCAGCAAACACATACTGTTATTTGTATGTCTAGAGAGCCCAAGATTAACATGGGAGACTTCTTGAAACCAAACAAATCTGAGTAACTAGTTCTTTCCTCAAAAAGAAAAATGTATTCAAAGTACAGAATAGCATGGATGTTGCATAAGGGATGCTGAGGAAGCACACATTATACCTCTGGAAGAGGCTTACCATGGGGTCGTTATCTTCCAGCTCAACATTCTTGGGAGCAAACATGGCAAAAGGAATGTCTAAGTTGGCCATGGTCACCTGGGGAGATTCAGCAAAAAGAATTTCACTAAGACGCTCTTACCCAGCACAGAAAAGGATACTAAAAGTCTTTGCCCAAGATCCTGTCAGCAGTTAGGCAGGAGGCTGACAACCTCATTTTAAAAAGGTATAAAATAGGGAAATTGTATCCTGCTGACTTAATGCAGACACATACCCTGAGGTGGGATTGCTGGTATACATCTTGTATAATATAGGCAAGGATTAACAAACTGCTACAAATCCAACCAGTTCTTCTTCATCCATCCCAAAGGGCCTAGAAGAGCATCCTTAGGAACTGGGCAGATCTCTAAGCCACCTCAGCTGAGCTTAAATGCTTGCTTACTAGTGGTCAACTGGTCTACTGCATGGCAGGCTTCCTACCAGCTTCCCCAGTTTATGAACTTGTGGTAGTGGTGTTATTGTGAGACCTAAGTATCAACTGTTCCATACTCAAACAGGGTGCTGGCAGAGTGTGTCTGTCACAGCCCAAAAGGATTTTATGACAAACAAGCCTTGCAGCTGGCAGAACACACTCTCCAGTCTGCAGGGTTGTCCTAGCATTGGGTGCTTTTTGCTCCTCTGTGTAGGAACAGATGGGAGCAGCAGGGTATTGTGGTGCCCTCTGAGAAGATCTATTGTTAGTTACCTGGTTAATGGGTTTGTTGACAAAAGCTCCCACCTTCCGGATAAAGATGGTCTCCAAAAGGTCATGTGGGGAGCCACATTTCCCTTCACTGCTGTTTGATACTGTTTCTGTGTCCTCGCTGGGGGAGGAAAATAGACCAGTTACTGACTCATGGTACAAACAACACTGACAAATCCCATGCTTGACAGGATTCCTTTATTCTTCTGGGTTTACTCCTAGTGTTGGAAGGACAACAGAAATCTGTCCTTGTACCGCAGGTTCCTCCTCAGTCATAAGCACAAAAGGGGAGTGGGACACCAATGGAATCAGATTTTTGTTTAAAGCTGGATGAAAACTGTTTAGCTGAAAAATTGCTGCCACCTGAAATAGGTTTTTCTTCTTGAAGATGGACTTTTAGATTCAGAATGTGCATGTTCACAGCAATTCCTGTTCATCACTATTATTTTTCAGTAATACAGTAGTCACAGATCTGTAGAGAGATGCTAATGTAACTTGATTTTTGGTTTCCTTATAACAAAATGGCTGCTTAAGATCCTTGACTCAGAACTGTGTGACCCAGAGAGACTGTACAAGAAATAAACACAATGACTAAAAAAGAATAGAGGGATTTCATTAGCTGAGAGGGAGGTGATTTAAGACAGTTTGAGCTTGCATTGTTTCCTTTTAAGTAACTTTGTTCTTACATAGTGAACAGATTTGCAGTAACTACAGCTGGTTTGGTAACAATTCACACTAACTCTGGAGAATTTAAGACTCACTTGAGAACTTATTTCACTGTGTTGTTTTACAATGAGCAAATACAGTAAAGAGATTAAAAAAGATAGAATTGATAATAAAGTTGACATAACAGAAGTTGCAAGGATGTTACAGTGACCAGCAGGTGTAAGGAGGTGGGTGAGATCATTGCTTGGAGAAAGGCTTGAAAAAGGCTGATGGAGAAAAAGCCCCATCAGACAAAACTGCTCGTTGTTTTGGTGGATGGAAGACAGCAGTTATGTTACAGACAAAGAGGGGAAACCAACAAGTTTTATCTTAACAGGATTCTAACTGGGCTAGCACAAGTGGTAGATCATCTAAAACCAACCTACCTACTAGAAGGAGTAGCTGCTGAGTAGTGGCCTCCATCCAGTGGGGTGCACATCCTCTCTTGGTCAGCTTGAGTGCCATGTGCTGGCTGGCTGGGAATTGGGGGAACTCCCCCCTCTTTGCCTGGGCCGATCAACTGGGATGGAGAGAACAGGCAAGTTGGAGACCTCAAAATCGGGCAAACACCACAGTGCAATACAGAGCAGATTCTATCATGCTTGGACTAAGGTGTGGGATTTTTGGCATATGGCTGGGCTCTAGCCCCCGTAAGGCTGAGAGAGGTGTCAAGTAGGTGATAACCACAATACAAATTGTTTTTATTCCCTTCCTATTGCACTTCAGGCCTGTTTTACACTGCAGAGCCCTCTGGCCTTAGGTCCTTTGCTTCAAGGAGAAGCAGGGGAAAATAATCGTATCCTCTTGCTACGACTTCATTGCTCTCTACAGCTTCCTGAGGAGGGGAAGTGGCGAGGGAGGTGCTGATCTCCTCTCCCTGGTAACATGTAGGAATGGTTCAAAGCTGTGCCAGGAGAGGTTAGACTGGACATTAGGAAGCATTTCTTTACCGAGAGGGTGGTTAAATGCTGGAACAGGCTTCCTAGAGAAGTGGTTAATGCCTCAAGCCTGTCATACTTTTTCCACATGACCCTACCTCAGTAAAGTCAGAATGCTGAGGATCCAACTCCCAGACTCTGTGCAAGTTGTGCTTTCTTTATATTTACCTTACATTCTTTTCACTCCTGCCAGACAGGATACTAATGCATGCACTAGTGTCAAGGCCTCTCTGAGATGTACAAGTGACACAACTGGTTGCAATACCAGTCATGCTTGTTCTGCCCTCTACAAGTACCTGGTGAGGGTGTGCAGCATTCAAGCCACCAGCAAAGAGTACAGGATACCCCATGTCAGCTGATCCAACTCCCAGGGCAGCAGGCTGATAGGAAAGACGAGAGCTGGAAAGCTAAGAAAGAAGAGAAAAAACAAAAGGGCAAAGGGAGAGAAAAGAGGAAGGGAAGGGAAATGTCCCCAGTCTGAATAATCATCAGTCACTGAAGAAGGAACAGGAAAAGTCAGAGGTATAGCACAGTATTTCAGGCTGGCAGAAGGATGCTAGGTTTTCATTGGAATCAATAATGAGGGCTGTTACTATAAAACTTATTGCAGGGGGCTAAGTCTGGGCCTTGACAAGAAAACAAGACTGGTTTCCTATACACATAGGAGAAAGCTGTGCAGGCTACAACTGACATCCAGTCACAGGGAAGCTCTGCTCTACAGCTCTGTTTCTGAGACTGAAAGAAGCGTAAATGCCATCATCAACTCACTAAAGAGCTAATATTTAATACCTTTTTCCCCAAAACAACTGCATTATCAACTGTTTGAACCCATTCCCATTGCACATTGAACAGGCCTTGAAGATATGCACATATCCTCAGCCAAAGAATAGAGTCCATAAGCATGCTAGGTAAAGAGAATTGGGTCTCTCACAAAGCTACCCCTTGTGAGATTGCTTTAGGAATGAAGTGCTGGAAGCAGTGAAACCCAGAAGGTCCTTACCCATCCCAGCAGAAATCTCGCTGGTTGGATTAAATAAAACTTTCCCAGTTTAGCTTACCTGACCTCAAGAGAAACACTTTTCAGAGCTCTGTGTGTGATACTCCAGCAACACCAATGCTGACATCATTTACAGGGGTCATGATGAACAGCAGGTTATTCACATGGGGCTAGTTAAGCTGAATGGAGCACTACTGACTGTGTAGGTTCTAGGGACACTGGCTGTTAAGTGAAAACAGTCTGCACTGGGCCTTACTACCTGGGTCCTTCACTAACAATCCTTGCTGCTGTTTATTTAGGGATGCTTGTCCTGTCTTTGGGAGACCTTCATCTATAAAGGCATTTAAGCAGCCAGTCTGAACAATATGCCTGGCCCATTTTGCATTCACCAGCCTTTCTCATGCACAACATTTCATATTGTTAGATTTCTACTTTTCGGTATTTGTTCTGGCATGCCAGAACTGTATCTGGCCACACATAACATATTCTATTGACAACTCACTTGGTGTGAAAAGGCCAGTCCCATCACTGGGACCTTCAGGGTGTCCGTCACCACAGGAGGAGGGGTCTGAAAATGTGCCTTTGTGACAGTAAAAACACACTGTGCACAGAGACAGACATACAGAGGAAACAAGGAAAAAGAGAGAGTAAGAGAGGGGAAGAGAGAAAGAGAGAGAAGGACTTCAGAGAAGAACTATGAAGAGTTGGATGAACTGAATGCTAGTGAGGAGGTTTGGGCTGCAGCAGCCACACCTACACATGGAGCAGAAGTCTCAGTATTGCCAGAAGCACATTCACTTTGTAAGGAATTGACTGTTTCCCAACCTCAGTGAACCACTCAACACAGGTAATATTGGAGACTCCAGTGCACACTGAAAGCAACTACCAGAGACTCTGTTCCACAGCTCACTAGAACTGAACCCGATAATCAGCAAGGAGAAGGCTGAGCAGATGCCACAAAAAGCCAAGGGTATTTTTTTCCCAAATGTACAAATTACATGTATTTCAATAATCTCCATCCATCCATACTCCTTATCTCCCAGCATTATGAGACATCATATCTTGGCAGGTCTGTGCTGCACCCCTAGAATAAAGAGGACCCAGACTGAGGTGCAATTCAAACACACTGATGTGAAGAGAGAACTTCATCAACCAGAGTGATGCTCCAGAGGTAAAGGCGGTCTCACAGAGGCTACTAATGCAAAAATGGCAATCCAAACCTGGTTCAGTCCCACACCTTCTCTCAGTCACTTTCTTACCAACAGTTTTCAGTTTAGGACTGCTTTGTTTCTGCGTATTGCTGATGGCCAGACTTTCTCCTGAATTTTGGGCTACTCAACAACATACAGCCATGCTCTGCAAGCTCATAGGGAGAAGGTAACAACTATTCCGTTTTATCATGCAGGTTAGGCCTCATTTCTACTGGTAAGGCAGGCAGAGATTTGGACAATTTGCCTATAGGATCACACAGTTCCCAGTATTTTCCTACATGTTAAGTTGTATGCAAAAGCTAGAGAAAGAAATTCATTTCTTTTTTCCCTTTCTAATTTACATTAGAGATCACTCTGCCAAGACAACCTTACAATTCTAACTCTGGTAACAAAAATTGGCAGTTGCTTTATAAATAAGTGCACAGCATATGGCAACTATGAGCCACAGGAAAGCAAGAACGCAGGCTCATACTCAATGTGAATCCTCAAGGTTTGTCTGGTTTCATAAAGCTTTTCCCCTCAGTGACAGCGAAGCTTCATGTGCCCTGGGGAGATGTCAACCTCAATGTATTTACATTGTATTCCTGTTAAGTAACACTGGCACAAGCCACTGGAAATTTCCTTATAAAACCTCTTGCATTTAACCCATTTTGTGAAAAGGCAGGACATAACCTGGCCACAAACTCATCTTCTGAGCTATGTATCACAGAATACGAAAAGCTTTATTCCATCAGACTTACTGAAAGTGCTGATTAGTTCAACATTACCTGATGCCCTGTCACCCAAAAGCCACTTAGCACAAAAATGCTTCCTAAGGAAAGCTCATTTCTTAGGAAATAGCTCATTCATACAGTACAATACATTTTGCTAAACCAGTCATCCTAATTCCTCTGAAGTAATGGAAAGACCCATGGCAAATTCCTTCAGTCTGGAGCAGCATTCCAATTATAATTCATTCTATGTCTCACATGGACAGCAAAAGAGATTGAGAGTCTTTAGATTGTCTTGAAAGATCAGTAAAGACATCTGTTTGGCTGGACAACAAGGCAGGAAACATTCCTGAATGTTTAAAGCTATAGGACAACTACAAATCTGACTAAGTCTTCAAAATACAGAATTGTGGAGTTGGGTATATAAGGACAGTAAAAGTAGGATTTAGAGTTTCTGGGTTTTTTATATTCATAAGGAAACGATCATCCATTCATTTTAAAATGAAAACCTAAATGAAATTTGCATGGGTAGGTGGAAGTACAGAGTATTAAGCCCTTAGTTCAATACTATGATACCATTTTCTTTTGCTGATACTTATTCCTGCTGCCCTAACTAGTTTTAGATGGTCCAACAAGTATGGCTGTTGTCTTTTTCCTGCTTTTCCATTCTGCACTGTACTATAAGCATTTTCCTGATATTTCAGTGTTTCTTTCTCAATATCAGTCTGTTACCTCTCCTTATGCTGCCTGGCATCAATCTCTTGAGTTCCTCTTCTTGCAGTACTAGTATGTGACTGTATAAGTACATTGCTACCCTCTTCAAGCACATCTCAGCCCAACTATACTGTAGGTTCTTTGAACTTCAGTAATTCAGTCTTCCCAATCTCCTAGCATTCTGCTGAAATTCGTATCTAACTAGGTTTCTACTCAGAGTGTAACAATATAAATAACCCACACACTAAATTCTCATTAGCATCAAGAGGCTGCCTGTTTGCACAGTGGTTGGTGTAAGAGTATACACACTACCCTAACAGTGATTATTCTATCTAGGCGTTAAAACAGTCTGGTTTCCCTTACCTGAGATGGAGGAGAGGTGGAAAAAGATGTGGTACACACTTCTTGGGAATCTTCTACTGAGGGGTATACTGCACCATTGTCCTCACCAGCTCTAAAGCAGCAAGAAAAGAAAAGCTTTCTGACTGGAAATACTCCTTAAAACAAAGAAATAGTAAAACACACTGGGACAAACACTGCAGGGAGGTTGAGAGTATTTGGGTGGAGTTGAAACGAGAATTATGAAGGGATCTCCTCTACTTGGCAGAACTGAGGAAAACAAGGTATGAAAACTAATTTTCCCCAGGTGTTCCTCTTCTGCCTCCACACAGAAACACTTCCCAGTAGCTAATGCTACTGGCTTTGGTGTTTACAGTATCATTGTCAAACAGTACCACTGGTCCCAATCTCAGAGCTCTCTCACACAATTTAGAGAAGCCAAACATCTCACTGACAAATAGGAATGAAAGTCTGATGTTTCCCCAATGGAAATATCTGGAGATGCATGCCTCAGGACATGTAGTTTTACAGCAGAATGAACTGTTACATTTCAAAGGCAGGCAAAGTCAAACATCCTTTGTGTCCAAGCACTTCTGTAAGGAATCTGGGCACATATTGGGGCTTGCTGCACTCAGTCTTCTAGATATGAGGAGAAAAATGTCACCCTTCCTCATATGCTCAACCATGTTGATATGATTTGACACTTATCCTCCAGTCTCCCTTCCCATGCAGTCAGCAAATAATGGAAAAGGCTCTGTATTTGGGCATAATTGATGCCTTCACCATGACCCATGACTTCAGCTCATTATTTCCTCACCTGTAATTGCAGGGATGCATGGGTGAAGTGCTGGGATAGGGACGGTCCACAAAGTGATCAATGATAATCCCCATGATAGGAGGGGTCCTCTCAAACTGCCTGAAAGGCAACAAGCAATGGTGTTACTGTCTTTTTCCCCTCTACCCTCATCCCAATTCATGGTGTCCTTACAGAAAGCTCTTGTGTCTATTACTGGGACCAGAGCATCTTTACAGTTCAGCCCTGCAACTCCGAGCATGCATAAACAATTTGGAGTTCTAGAGTCTGGCTCAGGGCTACCCAAATACTCCCCTTGCTGCAAGACTTAACCATGAGAAAGAGTATTCTCCATGAAGGAGAATCTTGGGAGGGAAGGATAAGCAGAACGGATAGATTTAGGGGCTCATATAACACAAGGGGTTTAATAGTACATTATTGTAAAACAGGTTCTAGCATGATCATGTTTTCTCACCTGTTTGACATGAAAGCAAGGTTGATTCTGTAAGCACAAGACAAAGTGATGGTGCCCACTGGGGTACCCACTGTCCCAACACGGACCGTCTGGAAACCTGTAAGGTTAAGAGATGATTAGCGGTTTCACTGATTATTTATGTTCCATACTTTTTCTATTCTGAGGTTACATTATCTTATTTCTATGCTGTTTCCATTATACCTTGCAATCTGAACTCCAAAGGCTTGTATAGAACCCATAAAAAAAAAAAGCAGGACTATGTTGCCTTGCTGGTAAGCTTCATTCAGGAGACTTCTGATGTTGCTTCCTATCTTAGTCTAAAATACTTCTTCTTGTTCCTGAGCAGATCATGGTCTTCTTTACTAGTCCTGCCCCTTATCAACATACTTCCATATTCTTAGTTCAATTCTGGATCACTAGAGTCAAAATGGCAATCACCCTAGATTTTGTCAAAGTACCACCATTATACTTGTCACCTTATGACACAACCCTTCATTGGTAGATCCAGATAAAAAGTATATGTAAACCTCAGACTTAATTTTCCTTATGGCACTTAGGAATAGTAATAAATGCCAAGCCAGTACGGGGAACAGTTCTGCTCTAGTTTGCGTGTGTTGCCTAATCATACCTTCTCCCAAGCCACTCAGTTGCACTTCACCAAAATATATCCTGCAGGAAAAGGAAAAAGAAAAGGTATTAGGTCCACTGGGGGCATAATGCTGTACATATCCTTATTTCTTATTTGATTTCATGAGCTGAAAGGCTGGAACTACTTTTTCTCTTTAGGAAAAAAACAAAAGAAGTGGATAGAATGCCCATCTTGAGAAACCCCCTAGCTACGTATCTTAGAGGAAGAGATGTCATGTAAAAAGAAAAAGGAAGATGAAACAGTTGTCTAATCAAAAATTTCTGTTTCAGTTTTTTAAGCCTCTGGCAAATCTACAGTTCAGAGCAAAAATGGGAAGTGACATAAACTTCATGGAGAGGTCCAAGTCTAAAAGTGAATACTCATCATGTAACATAAAAGATTAATTGTGCTATGAAGAGACCTGCTCTTAAGTATATGCCAAAACAGCAAGGGAGGCAAAAATGAAGCAATGACTGGGATTTCTTTTTAAGTTCTCAGCTGTGCAAATGACAGCAAACCTGAGATATAGAACCATCTAAATTAGCTATGCAAACATGTCAAAGACTTTTCTCAAAGCCAAAAACAAAGACTGGAGGGTGATAACCATGAACCACAAGGCAGTCAGATCTCACAGGCTTAAAGAAAGTTGAACTCAGTATTTGGATGTGTAAACTGCAAGAACAACAGGAAGTGGAGCTGAGGATGCATCTTTAAAATGAAACAGCAGAAC
Source organism: Coracopsis vasa (assembly GCA_026283785.1). Lineage (NCBI taxonomy): Eukaryota > Metazoa > Chordata > Aves > Psittaciformes > Psittacidae > Coracopsis > Coracopsis vasa. Next base: position 40,835 of record JANHGB010049839.1, read on the forward strand.
AGAGTCTGAATCTATACTGCAAAAGTACGCACTGCAGTTATGTGCAGCATAGACAGGCATAATAGGCCAGACACTGAACAACTGGATGCTAATAAGCCATTTAACCAGTGCTTGCATAGAGAATTCTTATACTATTCTCAGCACGGTAGGCAACCAACAATACTTCACAGTCCATGCTTAGTTTGATGATACACAGCCCAAAGTTCTCTACTCTCAATTATCAGTAGTAGTTAAATCCCAGAAATTTGAATTTATTATCACTCATCCCTTTTTATCACAATTACAGCTGCACTGTTCAAGTCTAGAACCTCTGCTGTTTGTATTTCAAATGGAGAATCTCATATTCTGCTTATTCTATATATATACCTGTACAATATTACATATTCATGGCCTTGTTTCCTTGAGAGTCTGTAGGCTGGAGTTACCCTGGTTATAGCAAGCAAAGACTTCAGCAGCAGAGACAGCCTGTTGTATACGGTGTATGAAACTTTGATTTCTTTGTCACACCTAAAGAATACACAGGGAAAAAAATGAGTCTTTTGTTCACACCTAAGTTGTTTGGGGTTTTTTATTTTTTAAAATCAAAATTAGTCTGGGCCAATTGTTTAATGTCAGTTTCATTGCCAAATTATAAAGAAAAAGCCTGAGTGTGCCTACTTGTTATTGAGCTGCCAGCTGAGAGCCTACTTCAATCTAGACACTTCTTGTAAAAGTGACTGGTGAAAAATTCCATTCAGCCTTCTATTAGAAAGAAACATCTTTTCAGTATTAAAAACATTTGTCATTACTGAGTATATGAATTCTTGTATGTGAGGCAGCAGATGTTGTTGTAATGAATGAAGAAGGAACGAAATTACTAGCTTGTTTTCTTGACACCAGTATCAAACAGTTTGCTGCACTATACAAAGAGGAGACTTCCCATTTAATCAGCTAAAACACAAACACACACAAAGCAAGTGTGAAGAATGAAGAATGCACTTACTTCTCATTCATTTCTAGACACCAAATTTCCAGCTCCATGGAGTCCCCCTGGATAAGAGAAAGCATGTCAGAGAAAGGCTCATTTCAGAACATATTCTTACATCTCCTTAGAGATCAACAGCAGCCACAGCTCTCAATGAAGATGTTTCTCCCTGCTCTCACCCTCTTGTAATGCAACAGAAAAAGGTGCACTGGAAGTCTCACTGCACAATTAGATCACCTGAGGGAATACCTTCCTCAGAAGTTCTTTAGGATCTGAGAAACTAGATTTAGCTGCTTTATCATTTGTGTGTTTGGCCTCAATTATCTGCAGTGGGTTGCTTCTGTCGATGTATTTCTTATCATTAGCATACTACCTAACTGCATAAGTGAAGATATTTTCACACTGTCGTGGACTAAAGGGCAGGAACTCTGGTAGGTGACTTGAGATTCAACTGAAAAAAATGGTATCTATTTTGATTCAGTTCTCACCTCTGAGGTTTTGAGAGAAATCTCCACACACATAGACCTTCCAACCGCGGGGAGTTGTCCTGCCAGGGCTTTCTTTGCTTCATGAGTAACCTCTGGTATATCTTTGATTGCCAAATTGAACTGCAAAACACAAGAAATTATTTCATTTCTTTGAAAAACTGCCTAATGGTACACTGCAGACAAACTCATAGACCCGTATAGAACAGACTAGGTCAGTGTTCACTGAAATATTGATGAAACAGAAAATTCCCACATGGACTCAGGCTTCTCATATTTGCAAACACTTCCTTGGTTGTTAATTCAAATGCTTTTCTTGATCCTGCCATAAAAATCGTGTTTTCCCTCACCTGAGTCCTATCTTTACCCACAGAGTAACCTGAATCTCTTCAATTTTAATAAAGCCCATTACTATAAAGTCTTGAACTGCCGAGTTGCAAACTTCTGAGAGAACAGAACTCCTCACCCCACCCCCAGCAGATCCTGAAAAGGAGCCTTAGCTGGCAGGAGCTGCTGAGAAGTATCATTTCCCTCTCATCAGCCATTAAGAGCCCTGAGTGACATGTAGTATGTAAACAACAAAAAATCCCACACCACTAATGAACGTATTTGAATATAGTAGTTATGCTACGAATAGTTGTTATCATCTGCATGAGACTGTAACAACTACACTGTGTTCTCAACACATATGTGCACACACACACGAAAGAAACCCCAAATAGTTAATGGAGTTGCTTTAAAACCCCATGACTTTACCCAGTCAGAGCCTGTTGGGGAGGATGATGATCGGGTACAGATTTTCTCTCCAAGTCGGGCCTGGACAATCACTTGCACCGTCTGGAATAGAAAGTAAAATATTCACACTCATGTTCTGAGCTCAGCAGAGCCCTCAGCTCAGAGCCTGAGCTGGGCAAATTCCAAGTAAACGAAATATGAGAGGGCTGAGCAGGATGTAGAGAAGTAGAGTTTGCTACACTAATGTTCAGGTCTAATTGATTTGAATTACAGATAAGAGGTAAATACATTTCAGACAGAAAATCATGTTAAGCTGACCTTTCTCTTTAATCACATGAAGTGACTAAGCCAATTTTGCAATTAGGAGTTGCACAGTTTTTAGTAGTTCTGAAACAAAATTTACAACTATATCCTAAACCTGGACACCTAAACTGAAGTCAAGTATGTACATTTATAACATAGCCATTGTCAGGGAATCTACTTGCATCTGTGTACCAAGTGAGGCCAAATTTCACAATTCAATGGAACATTCTGGTATTACTGCTTTTGGATGCAATCTAAAAATTGAGATAGATAGGCTGAAAAGAAAGAGTGGAGTTCAACAGGAGATACTACCTAACAGCTGGGTGGTTACATGTGTTGATAGGAGTTCAAAGCTAACAGAGGGGTGAAGTGCCTATAGCTGATTCTATAGCAGGACTCTTTGGGGCGAAAGAAAAGGATTAGGAGGTAGAAAAAAAAGGGAAAAATATGTTTTTCTAGTTATTCACAGGAATCTCCTAAATTTGACATCAGCTTTTCTTGCTTTGGTTTTAGCAAAAGCAAAAAAACCCAAACAAACCCTGACCTTGTTACTCTAATCAAAGCAAGCATGGGTTTTCTTAAACAACAAAGAAGAGGCATTTGCCACAGGAGAAAAAGTTACCTTTAAAGCAAAAAATTTGATGAACTTGTCCAGGTCCTTCCTGTCCTGGGAACTGAGATCAGTGTCCATTGCATCTGACAATCTGAAATATAGCACAGGCGTAGGGATGAAGTCCTCCTTCAGCTTTCTGTTTGGATTTCAAGATTTAAAAACATTTTGCCATTAGAGCAAAAGAAATGATAAGCAAAAGAAATGAAAGGCCTCCGCCTGTCAAAGTCTTAACTAAGATCTGTGAGGGCTGGGTGTGAGGTATAAATGCACATGAATAGTTTATCTGCTCACTGCAAAAGATACTAGAAAAGAAACAACAAAAGAGACTCACAATTCAAACTGGGTACAAGTTCTCCAATTTTGCTAGCTTAATTTAGTAATAAACAAACAGACAAACCCCAAAACACCCCCTCACCACACTGACTAGATTCTATATCAAGCTATGCAGCAGACATGACTGTCTGCTTCAGAAATCTTCAGTTACCAGCACTAGCCAAAACCAAGACAAAGTGCTTTCTTGAGTCTGAAATTCTAAAACCAGTATTCCAGTGGTTATGTCAGCAGATAATGAAATAAACCATTGCTTGAACAGGCTCCACAGCTTCCAGCAAATAGTACTTGCATTAAACCTGTAGAGCTACAGATTTACCTACAACCAATTGAAAAGATAAATATTTGCCAAGGGATAGACCAAAATCCTCAGTTCAGTTCTCCTGAAAGCTCTGACAACAAATACTGAGCTCTCACATTCACACTGCCTTGTTTGTCAAAATTCAGTTGTTTCTACTACCACAATGAACTTCCACAGTGCCAGAGGCGAGGCAGGGCAAGGCACTAATGAGATTCCTGCCACCATCACGTCACATAGGCTGGGATAAATCACAGTTTTTCTGTCTTTCTGTTTCTTTGTGTTTAAGTTAATAATCACATAGAGACCATGGGGAGGAATGCCTTCATTAGCAGCATTAATTATACTTTTTGCTCACAAGCCTTCAAAGTATTAATTCACTCTTAATTCCTGGTGCTGTTTCTGTTTGGAGGCAGCTCATCAGCCTGAAGCAGCCTGTCAAGCATCACGTATTCATGGA
>JANHGB010049841.1:0-15985 GCA_026283785.1 Coracopsis vasa
GTGTTAAAAACACCATTACTGTGGCTCCTTTCTTTCCCTTATTACCTGCAGGATCATTTGAGTCTGAGCACCGAACTCTGCAACAAAGGCAGTAGATGTTGAAATAAATGTGTGTTTACATTTATACTGTAGCACATCCACATCCCTCAGCATACGAGAAACCTCAGGACAGCTGGAATACTTATGAAAACTTTGCTGTGACCTTCCCTTTAGATGCTTCCTGGAGTATTATCTACTGGGACGTGGTCTGTCACTGTCTCCCCTTTTGGGTGGGGAAATGGGATGTTGATGGCTCCTTAACCTTTTCTGTTCACTTCCCGTGGTTTCTTTATAGCCAGAAACTGTTCCAGAACAATCAGAAAGGTTTTGTAACCTTCAATGAGGCCAGTGGATACATGGTGGTTTCTCTGCCTTCGATTGCAGAGCTGGGCTGCTCCCTTCCAGTCTCACATGTCTGTGGGGAGTAAGCTTTGTAGCAGGGGGACCTGGGAAGAGGCGGAGCCTTGTAACAGAAGCTGTGCAGTGAATCACACCACTTCACAACCAGCTGGCCACAGTCAGCCCTGACCCTACTACTGCTCATTAGGAACCCCTCTTCCTGGCAGTAAATTAGCAAACTTTTGGGTGCAGTAAGCCCTGGTCCTGCCAAACCTCTTTGCATTCTGCTAGGCCACTTCTTTTAAGTCCAATATTGTCCTACAAGTCTGATTTTGGCAGTAATCTTAAGGTGGCCTCTGAGGACAAATTCAGCTGCAAATTCAGTCCCTGTGGATTTTGCTGTACAAAACAAGGATAATACTTCTAATTTCATTCTTATGAATTTATATATCTGTTCCTAAACTCATTGTCCAAGGCATTATCTTTCCTATTTATGTTATGCCACCTGGGCATTTGGTGGTATAGAAATAACATCAGGAGCTGAACTTAGGGCTTGAGTTTCCTTGAATAAAAGAAAATCACTGTATTCAAAAATAGACTGGGTATAAACAACACCTAAATCACCCCCAAAAGTCATAAGAAGCCAAGTTTTCTATATAGAATTGTCAGCACTCTGACCTTCACACCGTTTGGAATTCAAGATGTCCAACCACCTCCTCTGGGTGCCCCCTTGAAGCAGTGGGGAACAAATCCAGATCCCTCCTGAGTGCAGAAGAGAGTCAGATGCCAGCACAGTTGGAGCAACAACACGTTTACAGTCTTGCTGCAAGCTGTGTTGGTCATGCTCAGAGCTGCTGGACAGGGAGCTGTGGACATGTGCTCGCATTATAATTACATTCCCTTTTCCTCCTGCAAGATCTTCCTCTTTATCACTCTCATCCCCTCCCAAATAAACAGCTCGTTTTTGTGCACCATTTCCCCAGCAGCCAGGTTTTGCTGGTTTTCTGTCCTTATTTGGTATTTATCTTCTGGTTCCCCTGGTAATTTCTAACTCTGACAGCAGTTTTGTCAAGCTATTACTTTTTTGCTCTCTACAGTGTCCTGCCGTTTCTCATTTTGCTGTCTTGTTAGCGGCACCATGGGCCAGTGTAGGCCATCTGCATATACGTTACTTCCCTTTGTAATCTGTAGCATCCTGCAGCTCCTCATGTCTTTATCTTGTCAGAGGCACCACAAGACAGAGTGAGCCATCTGTACGTACCTTAACACATACCTGCCTGCACCATCTGCCACTGTATTAACAGGCATGGGTAAATAAAATATGTAACTCGCAAAAAATAAGCATTTCTTTTATGAACCAGATAAAGCAGAAAAAAATCACAAACACCTTTGAAACCTATTAAATGAGAGGTCATTGAATAAAATCACTTGCTAAAGCTGTGTTCTACAGGATCGTGATTTACCTTCAGGGTCATGTTTTAATGCATCTTGGAACTGAGTCCTGTGAAAGTGAAGGCAGAGCATACCTTGTGTTTCATACTCAGCTCCAGTCCCAGCTCCAACACCACACTGAAGACCTAGTCCCAAACCCACAGTGGAACACAGAAAGAGCCAGAAGACCCTGTTCTACCCAAGTGGGTATGTGTGGCTCTGTGGGGCTCTGAAGACATCATAACTGGCCTTTCCCATGCAAGGAGACGAATCCTTCAAGAAAGCTGATCATGATACAAGTACACAGCAGTGTTGAACTGGCCCATTGCAGTTAGTGCTCTCCTGAAACAGGACATCCAGCACATCTGGGATTGGCTTTCCCAGCTATTTCAAAGCACCTGATTCACGCAGGTTTTATGTAACATGTACCACTAGCAAAACAATGTGATTGTTTTTACTCAGTACATTTTAGTTATAACTAACTTCCCAGAGACAAATTTAATTAGCCATCAACTCTCAGTGCTGCAGACTTCAAAATCCTTTCCCTCTCACTGGGACTGCACAGTAAAATGCATTGTAATTGAAGCAAATATGAGATCCCTGCCTTTTATTATTTAGAAAGAGTAAAAGAAAGGATTACTTTGTTTTCTCCAAGAGAAGTATGAACTAAAAACAGCAGAGTATATTCTCAAGACTTGCTTGATATTAATGCTAACACATTTACAGTCAAAACTTTCAGCCAGAAGGCCCATGTTGTTTTAAGGACCAGCCAGTGGGTCAGTCCAGAAGTCAGGAAGGAATAAGCTGCTGAGGCAGAAGTGGAACACTTGATTCAGCTCCATGGACAAGTCATTGCTTGTCTCTTACCTCAATTTTCATCCTGCAGAAGGCTCTCTGGAGACTCTCATTTCCAGTGTGTGTGTTTGTAGTACCCAAAGCTACAGATCTTTGGTCCTGTGGGTTCTTTCTTGGTAGGACAAACAAAGCCTCTCTAGACGCTAAATCTGAGGAGAGGAACACTCCCAGTTCCTCTGCTCCTTTTCTCTACTCTACATCAGGAGACATTCCCTAGCTGTAAGGAATCCATGATAACGTCAGAAACATCTCATTAGACAGCTTATTATAGCCTCAGTCTGAGGTCTTTGTTCCTCTCTTTCTGTCTCATAAAGAGGTATTGCTTTCTAGAGAAATGATCCAACTATACCTTTGGGGCAGCACAATAACTCATTGTCCTTTACTCTGGGCACACACCAAAGCTGTGAAGTGTTATAAAGCAAGGGTATATATCTATTTTTCAGCCTGTAGCCCTGTGTGTTAATGCTCTGATCCTGCAAAGGGAGGCTGTATGCACAAGATTTGTTTCATGATCTTGGTCAAACTGGTCGAGAAAGGCTTCAGAGCTGTGCTCTGCAAGCAAAAGCTCTGTGAACTGCACATAGCTTCACCTAAGGAAATGCCACAGACTCTTAGCACTAAATATTTCACTTGTGTGGAGATTGTATGTCAGAGATAATGGGCCTAATTTGAGAATGGCCTTTTACAGAAAGTTTAATATCACACTCTGGGCTTCTGTGATGGGACTTTTGCCTTTCACACTTGTGAATTGTATCCCCCAGGCTATGCCATCAACTGAGCTGTGGAGAATTCTTTGAGGTTGGCTCTGCTTGACAAAGTCATGCTTTACTCTCCATCCCTTACATGTATAAGCCTGAAAATAAGCTGCAGATACTCCAAAATGTTCCAGGATGCTTCTAATGAAAGTGTGTTTAGTGTGAACTCCTTCTTTTGTCTTTCTCAGATTACATTCTTATTCCATATATTGGGTCTAAGCAGTCTATAGAACTTGTATTTCTGTTAGTGGTTTGTTCAAATAGGAGGAAATACTATTTATAGTGGGGGGTTGGAACTAGATGATCATAAGATCCTTTCCAACCCTAACTATTCTATGATTCTATAATTCCATGGCAGTTTCAAGTGATTAATTTACCAGGAAAATAATATCTAGTGGTTCTTTCCAAACTATTTAAACAGTATTTTAAGCCTTAAACTGCTGTTTGGGTAGATCTGCTCTTCCCAGAATGAGCTACTCATCACTACTTACAGTAGTTTAAGACCAAATATTCACTGCTTCTATTACCATTTTGTATCAGCCACCTTCATGCAAACGTTGCAAAGGTTCAGTTCATTGTAGAGTGGACGAGTTGCCTGCACAACCATGTATAAGCATTTTACACAGGTAGCCACAGTTTGATACAGTCTCTTTCCCAGCTGCCTAGATTTACTCATCACTACAAGCTCCACCAAAGGTTAGGATGAACCCTTATGCCAGACACATCTAGATGCAGGTTTCTTTCCCATCCATTGTCAGACATGAAAGATGGTGTTTTATTCACTTCAAAACTTCAAAACTTCATGGTACTTCAACCAAAATGTCTCTCATCACCTTACAGACATGCAGATGGGGTCTGGAGCATTCAATCAGTTCTCCTTGTTCATCAGCAACTGGGGGTAGAAGATCCTCTCCTTAGGAGGTTTTTCTTTGATTGCAGAGCTTCAGGAGTTGCCTTTGCTCAGTTCATAATGGGTATCACCAAGGTACTAAAGCTTACAATAACAACAATATCCAGTCCCTGTGGAACATGTGACAGAACACAAGAGAAGTTAATTTTTACAGATGATGATACTACAACACAGAGCAGTGAATTCTGCAGGGACACAGGGCTCAAATAGCACCTCATTGCTAGTACAATTCTCTCCCCACTCAGCCATGTACACACGCAGAGCACGGTTTCTCTATGACAGTGTTCATATAGAAGGAATAGTATTTGCGACAGGTGGCTCTGACAGTTGCCTGCTGTGGGTAGGTTTGCAGGGTTATGGGATATGGATGTGGAATAAGCATCTGACAGCTGCCTGAACTGGTTCTTGGTGCTTTTTGACTTCTGCAGTCTGACTTTGGTTTGGGAAATTTGAAATGACAAAGGCAGTATTAATAGTTTTTGACGTTCAAAAAAGGTCATACTTTGATTTAAGCAAGAAAGGAAGAAGTTTTACAAATGTTCTTTAATTCTTTTTATCAAGTATTCCCTACAGTGAGTGTGTGATAAGGTAGTTTTCAAATATTTCCAGTTTATGGTGGGGTCAGAGAACACTGATGAGTGTACAGATGCGTGTGGAGCTCTAGCATCAGGCCCATCCCTGGTTCTTTCACATCATCAAGCTGTGGTGAGTCCTCATCAGTTGTGTATATATCACAATAATTCCTCACAACTAATTAGAACAAGGACAACTAAGAGTACCAAAAGATTCAAATGCTAATGTTTGAGTTTTTTCCTTCATTATATCTTTTCTTTAAAAATAAAAGCCCAACACAACCCAGACATTGTCTTGTTAACAGCTTTCCTTTCCCTCCCCCCAAAACTCAATTTGTTTACTGCAAAATAAGTTTGTTAATTCCTCGATCTGAAAAGCTGACAGCTCAGTATTGATTAACACCTCAACTATGCTGCTGCACATTATTTTCGGCTTATAGCTTTGTCTCCGTTGCTTCAAGCTTGTCTAAAACATTAGTGCCTGGAGTCACAGCATTTGAAAACTGATTTGAATGGAGGGCAGGAGAAGGTCAGGGCTGCACAACACTTTGAATTATGCATCACAGCAACACACATGTAAGACGTTGTTGTAGCAGGTGGAGGAAACGGGGCAGTACAATGCATCAAGCATGCAGATAGGAGATGTATTTTCTCTTCTTTAGTTAGGACTCAAATAGTTCACTGTCACTGCTACCCAACTGAGGCTTGTGAATATCAATTGCTTAACTTGGAGACTGAGCTGTAATTAAAAATAGGTTGAGTAGTCTTCACACCTCATGTAAGATAGAATAAGCTGTGGCACGTCTCTGCCAGGCCTTCTTCCATCCTTCATGCTAATGTTACATCCAAGTTCTCCACACTCATTTTAACTCACAATCATATCTGTGAAGGATACCACCAATGTATCCTCCACATGCAGCAGCCTTGGTGATAGATTCAGGAGCTCTCACTGCTGGCTTTGCTTGAACCTGTGATATGAAGAGAGGCTGAGAGAGCTTGGACTTTTCAGAGTCCAGAGAAGAGAAAGCTCAGCAGAGTCTTATCAGTGTGTATAAAGACCTAGTGGGAGGAACTGAAGAGATGAAGAAGCCATACTGTTCTAAACAGTGCCTACTGGGTGGGCAAGAGGGAGTGGGCACAGATTAAAACACATGGAATTCCATCTGAACTCAAGAAAACACTTTTTTTGCCATGCTGGTAGTCAAACACTGGAAAAGGCTGCCCAGAAATGTAGTGGAGTCTCCATGCTTGGAGCTATTCAAGTGCTGTCTGGACAAGGTCCTGAGTAACCTGCTCTAGCTGATCCTGCTTAAGCTGAGGGAGAAAGTGCAGAGGATACGGAGTAAGCGATTTTAAGAGGAGACTTCCAACTTAAACTATTCTATGCTCTTCCAATAATTTCTACTCTCCTACCATTTGTTACCTCTTTAAATCAAGATCTTTCTTGAAAACTCTTTTGATGGTCTGTTCAGTCATGTCAATATTATATATATGTATACAACGAGGTCTCAAAATATGAAACAAATACGAAACAAAACCAATAAAACTAATCTCAGATCATCACCAAGTTAAAGGGAAGTTATACAAGACAGGAAAATGTTGAGGAAAAAAAAAAAGAAAGAACAATTATGTCCACAAATAAGACAGCAAAAAGAATTTGTGTGTAATGCAAGAATGACAATGACTTACCCTGCTGATTGCTGCAAGCATTTGAGAACACTGTTACTTTTAATGGGAAGCAATTTGTTAGGAATCGGAGCAGGGTGCTCAGAGACTTATTTTCTTTGCCTCTGCCTCATTTACAATGTGAAAGCCATTTAAGTCAGAGAAAACAGGGCTGGGAGGGGCACTCAGAAGCTGTCCAGTCCATGCTCACTATGGTGCTAGCTATACCCCAAACTGATTGCAGATGGTAGTATGTGACAGACTCTCCATCCCTCACATAGCCTGTGCCAGTGCTTAGCTTTGCCATTCATTAGGTAGGGAATAGGTTTTCTTAATGTCTAGTGGATTCCTGTTTTGTTTCAATCTAAGACAATTCTTGTTCAACTCATTGGGCATGGGGAACATACCTGCAGTCGTCTATCAGAAAAAGAAACCCAGCTCCAATTCCATTGTTTGTTTTTGTATTGGTTTTAGCTGGAATAAAGTTAGACTTCTTCATAGTAGCTTGTATGATGCTATGTTTTGGAGTTGTGCTGAAAACAGTGTTGATACCACAGGGGTTACATTACTACTGAGCAGCGCTTGCACAGAGTCAAGGCTTTCTTTGCTTCTTATCATCCCACCAGTGATCAGCCTGGGGGTCCACAAGGAGTTGGAAGGGAACACAGCCAGGACAACTGACCCCAAATGACTCATGGGATATTCCACACCATAAGATGGTTCAACAATAAGACTAGGGCAGATGTTGGAGAAAAAGGGGGGCTGCTCAGGGAGGGGCTGGGCATTGTTTGGTTGTTGGTGAGCAGATGTTTTCATTTACACCACTTGTTTGTCTTGGGTTTTATTCTCCTCTCTTCTTCTATTTTCCTTACATTTCAAATTATTATTATTATTATTACTTATTTTTGATTGTTAAACTGTTGTCATATCAACCCACAAGTTTGTTTCTCACTTTCACGCTTATTATTCTCTCCCCTATCCCGGGGTAGGGGAATGCCTCAATGTGCAGCAGTGTGGTCTTTACCTGCTGGATGGGGATAAACCACAACAATTTTTTTTCTACATCATTTAATTTATAGGTGTTTCCTAGTACTGGCAGGAAATATTGGTGTTCTGACCCACAGAATAGCCGGTGAAATGCTTGCGAGGTCCATTCCACTGATCGGAACTAACTGTACTGTGATACATGAGCCACGCTCAAATGAGGGAAGAACAATGGTGTTTGCTCTTGTTTCAGCAATGTGGGCTTCAGGAATGGGATTCAGTGACTAAAATAAGTCATCTACATCTGCACTGGAGTGGGGTAGATCTGTCCTTTCTCCTTTGGGGTGAGATGAATTGCGCTTCATGGATGCAGTCATGGTCTAGATTCAGATGATGGTAAGGAAACCCTGCAATCAAGTGTCCTGTGCCAGTGTCACAGAGATTTACAGATTAGGTAGCTCACTGAATCCTTAACAGGTACATTTGTGCCCATAAATAACAAATTTGTCACTCCTCTGATACAGAATCTTGGTTGAACATATAGCTCTTTGTATTGCCTACATTTCTCTACCTTAGGAATAAGCATCTTTTCTTTCCAATTCAATTATAGCTCACTCAGGGGTCTCTACTCTTAATCAGCTGCGTGATTTTCCAAGCCAGTTACTGAGATTTTGACACACATAACCCTGGAGGTTAAAAAAGCTTTGAATGAGTTGACAGTAACCTCAGAAAACCTTCACTTCTCTGTATTAATCTGGAGTGACTCTGTTGACTTGAAAAGCTGTTTGCTCTGGTTTCACTCTGCTGTAATTCATGGCAGAATTTGATTCTGTGTAAATAGTGTTTATTGAAAGACAGAACACATCACATTGTACTAATGCACTATATGCACTATGGTTTGCTAATTACTTATTATACATTAAAGATGTATTAAGAGCAATACATTCAAGATGTATTCAATTCAAGAAAAATTCAACACATTCAAGATGTATTAAGAGCAGCATTTCCAAGTAAAAACATGAGAGCAGCTAGATAGAAATAGACCTTTTCTTTGCTTCTTTGCATTTCATCCCCAAGGAGGGTCTCAAAGCACTTCACATTTTCTGAGCCTTACAGACAGGGGTGCAAGAGAGATAAGAATTTATACAGGTGAAGAACAAATATCTTTGCAAAATAAATACTGTATCTGACATGCAAGTCATGGTCCAGTGCAGGGAATACTGAGTTAAATTTTAATACCCATGTCAATTATGAAGGCGGACAAGAAAATGATAATAGTCTTCGTTGGCATAAATTTCATGACTCATCATCACCTTGTGGAGTTCCAGGAGCAAAAACATATTGACATTTTGAAATGGTAAAGCCTTTGGGTATATTTCAGAGTTCTTGGCTGCTGCTTTAGGAAGGCCTGTCTCGGAAAAGAAGCATTTTATGGTTTTATCTTTGATTGTGAAGGAAGGTGTCTAGCTGCACAGCTTCATGCATTTGACGTAGCTGTTTGGTTAAGAACTACACTCCCAGCAGTATCAGCAGAGAAGCTGTTGTCTTAGGTGGTTTCAGTCGGCTTCTTGACTCTGCAGAGTCTAATGGTAGATGTTGTGATTCTCTCTCCGAATTTCACTTTTCTACGCTGCTTTTGACTCTTATTTGAAAAATACATCTGTCCCTTCTGTTGTGGAACAAAATATGATTAGATTATACTTAATGTGATGTTTCCTGTTACTTAACTCGATCCTATATAAGCTGATGTTTCCTTGCACTCATTGTAACGATATGGTTGTGATTCATGGAAAAATATTTTTGGTACAAAAAGGTTAAGCAGCAGGCTAATGGGAAAAATAGCAAGCTATGCTAAAGTAATTAGGAGCATTTATCAGCTTGATGTTTATCACTGTTTTCTATGCACTCTGTTTGTATTTCCTGTTCTAAGACAATTCCATCCAGTGAATCATGGAAGCATTTCTATGGCATCATAAATAAAAACTTTCCCTTGATGTGCTGTCCTGTTCCCTGCTCTAGCTGTTGTGTCGTTGGGCAAAGGTCATAATGGAGTGATGTACTAAATAACATTAAGTTCGCTAACCTCTTGCTACAGAAGCAGGATGTTGCTCAGTACAGAGATAGCTCGTAATAAAAATATTGCTGATAACTTATGCAAAATTGTGATCACCAGAAAAAGAGGCAACTGTTTTGACCAGAAGTCTTTGCTGGCACAAGGATGACTGGGAAGAAATTAACCTTGGATAATGGAAATCAGAAGAAACTTTCTAATGAATCAGTGGAATAGTGAAGCCTGGGTATTTCTGAGACAAAAATAGGCAGCTGCTATGCAAAAGCTGCCAGTGTTCAAGGTTGGACAGAGCCTAGGATGACATAGTCTAGGGTGAGGCATCCCTGCCCATGGCAAGGGGGTTGGAACTGGATGATCTTAAGGTCCTTTCCAACCCAAACTATTCTATGATTCTATGAAAAGGGAGCTTGATCTGTTTTATGGGATCTTACAGCTTTCTGTAGCTGTGGTGGTTTGGATTGGTGACTTTGAAAGTCCTTTCTAGTTCAGAGTGCCCAGCACAGATGTCACCAGCCCCAGGATCGCATAAAAGAACAGCATTGTTCCATGGCACAAAAGTATAATTTCATAGAGCACTGGAAGTACAAACGAAACTGTGCTTTCTGCAGGTGAGAGAGGAGAAAGGTTTGCTGACATGGAGTGAGTTATTTCCACATCTCAGCTAGGAGTAAAAATGAAATAAACATTTATCACGAGACTGTTAATTTGGGGGACCTGGGAAGTGGATGGATTTTATTCCCTTTGGCCTAATGGATAACAATGCCTTAAACTTTCCAGTCTCGCTGTCCAGAATTGCATGTGGTTACTATGGGAATCCAACCTGGGATCTGCCATTCAGACTTGCTTACCTAAAGTGGTACCGCATCCCTCTCTCCAACCCCAGACCTTCAGCACTGTGTTCTGCATGAAAGCTGTTTGAAAGGATTTGTAAACCAAGCAAGGGAGAAGTCACTGAATATGAGGAGTTGCCTAGAAAAAGGGAAGAAGAGAAAGGAGAATGGAAAACTGTGGTATATGGTAGGGGAATGGATGATAAATAGAGCTCTGAAGTGAGTTACACTGACAATTTATGAACTTTCCTTTTCCTTTCTAACCTTCCTCTCTTCCAGCCTGAATGGTATGTCAATAACACACTACTCTTTTCAGCCTACTGAGTGGAGCCTTAGTGAGAAATAGAAGGTCCAGGCTAAAATGAAGGAAGAAATGCCATTGTACGTAATGAATCCCGCACAGCGCAGTGTTCTGACTCCAGTCACAATGGTGGCAAAGCTGGTGGTACAGATAGGATTTATTCTCCTACGAAATCCTGGATGAGGAGCAGCTCTGCCCTGTTTCCCCTCCACCTGCCAAGAAAATTTGCCTCCATTTTAGATAAGCAAATTATTGTAGAGTATTACTATGATATGTCTGCTCTGGTCAGCTCCTGCAGGTTCCCACATTGCAGGAATGTGGGATAACTCCGATTGATTGTTTCCTGTGTATCTGCAAACAAAGGGATTGGAAAAGTAGCAGGCACAGAGCAGATCACATACCAGATCAGATAGCCAGCCTAAGGGGATCACTATTATACTGCTCCAGAGCAGACATTCTGTTCAAGGCACAAGCTGTCCCTTAAATAAAAAGCACTGCTATTACAGGTTTATTTAACCCACCAGGGAGCCAAGAATATGGCTTTGGCTGAAGTGTTTTCTTCTTCATATAAAGTATAAAGTTTTGAATAATATTAACTTTTCTAAATTAAAAATTAAAGTGTTTCCATCTGGGAATTGTTTCCCTCCTCTTACTCCTGCATTCATCAGCTATTTCTTTCAGTAGGAACTTCCTAATCCTGGTCCCAGCATTGGCTGGACCATCCTTTACCCAATGGCAAAAGGTATTTCATCTGCTTTAGCCTCACTAATGCAATCATCGTTTTCTCCAGGTTAATGAATAAAGTTCCTGTTATTGTATATATTTCCTTACTAGTGGAGGGAAACAGCGTTATCTGCTTCATGCACATTCCTCAGCACCACATTGTTTGAATGCCCCCAAGCACAATTTTATCTTTAATAATACAATAATTAAAAAAATAAAAAGGAGAGAGCATTTCTCCTCCTCTGCTGCCTGCAGGACACAGATTGAGCTTCCAGGCTTTTACCACTTACTTTAAAGGGAACACTGTGCATTAGATTTCAGGCACGTCACAGTTTATGCAGTACGTTTTAATCTTGAGTTGCTGTAGCAGTAAGGAGAGGAACATCTGTAACAATATGTTCCTCTAGAGCACTTTTTATCCGCTGCTCTCCAGATGCTTGAATCCCAAATTAATTTTCTCTGCATCACTAGAAGGCAGCAGGCAGAGATTTAAAGGGGAGGTGAAGGGACAGCCAAAGCTGTTTATTACCTCCTTTCCCTGTGTCTTCTGTTGCATAGGTGTTCAAACAGCACCGATGGAGCTGCTCAGCGGGGATGAGGCTGGTCCAGTACTACCTGTCACAGTGGCTGCAGCCTGCTCTATGGCTGGGACGAGTCACCAGAGCTGTGGTCCCAACCCAAACATCAGCTGCCTCAAAAGCTGGCACGGGCTCTGAGCGTGGCCCCACACAATTACCCAACCTGTTGTCACAGTTATTTCTTGTCTGAGATAGGAAAGCGTCTGCAGTGGCAGTAAATTGAGAGCAGGATCATAGAGCAGACAAGAGGAAATATCTGAACAAAATAAGAACATCTTATAAGCAAACCCCAAAGATTTCCTTATGGAAATTTCTTGAAGTTCAGGAAGTACAGTTTCCTTTCTGAGTGAAGTACAAGGAATAAAGGAAAAAGTAAACGAAAATATTAAAAGTATTTTGCATTTTTTTTTTCAGTTCCCTACCACCATATTTTTCCACAGATTCCTTTATTCCAAGTGATGCCAATGAACTCTGGCACTTTTTATGGGATGACTTTCCACCTTTTCTCTCCTAACGGCAGTATTCGAGGGTACAGTTGAGAGCATGGCAGAACTGCTGGGTCTCATACAGGCACAGAGCAAGAAGTTGTGCTCAAATAAAGGAAGATCTGTTCTACTCTGCTCTACTTTATCCTTCTCTACTTGATTCTACTCTACTCTACAAAATTCTATCCTATTCTTTTCTAGTCTAGTCTAGTGTAATCTAATCTATCCTAGTCTCGTCTATCCTGGTCTGTTCTATCCTAGTCTAGTCTAAACTATGCTACGCTGTGGTCTAGTCTATTCTTAATCTAGTCTAGTCTATTCATAAACAAATTTAAGTCAATAATTGCTCTACTGTTAAGTACAGAAAAGCCAATATTTGCCCAGGGGAGAGGAATATCACATCCAATAACATTCATTCAAATATTTGCCCCCGCTTAAGCAACGCTTCAGATTTTGTACTTCGTTTTAATAAAGAAACCAGAGAAGATTTTACCTCATTGCTTGCTTTGATCAGAGCTGCTTTCTGCTGTATTTTAATTTGTCTCAAGCCTCTGCCATTAGAAGACATTTGTCTCTTCTGTCAATTCCCTCTCTCTCTAGCTCAGAACTTGCCAGAGCCTTGTTAGTCTGACAGGCTGCTTGTGTTTGTCCAAAATGTGTCTAATAAGACCTGTCAAGGATGTGGAGAGTTACAATGTGCAGCCTGGTAATTTAACGGAAAGCACTGAAGAGTCTCTGCCTATTAGAGAACATGCTGTATTGGGTTTGCATGGCATAGTTTTGCTAGCAGGAGGGCTGCGGGGGTGGTTTCTATAAGAAGATGCCAGAAGCTTCCCCTCTGTCAGACACAGCCAACACCAGCTGCTCCCAGTGCTGGCCAAGGCTGAGCCCATCGGTGATGATGGCAGCACCCCTGGGATAAAGTATTCAAGAAGGGGGAAAAAACCTGTGCAGCAGCAGTTGGAGAAGGTGAAAATCTGTGAGAGGAGCATCTCTGCAGACCCCAAGGTCAGTACAGAAGGGGCAGGAGGTGCTCCAGGCACCGGAGTAAGAATTTCCCTGCAGATCATGGTGCAGACCATGGTGCAGCCTATGGTGAGGCAGGCTGTGCCCCTGCAGCCCGTGGACATACATGATGGAGCAGATTCCATCTGCAGCCCATGGCGGACTGAGGTGGACCTGTGGCCCCATGGAGAGAGGAGCCCTCTCTGGAGCAGGTTTGCTGCAGGACTTGTGACCAGGCGTAGGAGCCACATTGGAGAGGGGGAAGAGTGTGAGGCGTCATCCATGAGGAAGAAGGAGCAGCAAAGACAATGTGTGATGAACTGACCACAAACCCCATTCCCTGTCCCTTGTACTGCTGGGGGGAAAGGAGGTAGAGAAATAGGGAGTAAAGCCCATGAAGAAGGGAGGGGTGGGGGAAGGGGGTTTAGGATTTAATTTTAATT
Source organism: Coracopsis vasa (assembly GCA_026283785.1). NCBI lineage: Eukaryota > Metazoa > Chordata > Aves > Psittaciformes > Psittacidae > Coracopsis > Coracopsis vasa. The sequence goes on from JANHGB010049841.1 coordinate 13,987, forward strand.
TCTGATTATCCTACTCTGATTTGATTGGTAATAAATTACATTCACCTTCCATAAATCAAATCTGATTTGCCCATGATGATAACTGGTGAGTGATCTTTTGGGTCTTTATCTCGACCCACAGGTCTTTCATTATATTTTCTCTCCCCTGCCCAGCTGAGGAGGGTGAATGACAGAGTGGCTTTGGTGAGCACTTGGTGTCCAGCCGGGGTCAATCCACCACACATGTTTAAGGTATTTCAATACACCTCTGTCTGGTACAGGATTCGCCAGGACAAAGCCTGACGAAGGAGTTGAGATATAGGTTTAGATACCAGGTAAATCTAACCCTCATGCAGTAAATTGCAAGGAGGTTGGCACAAGCAGTGAGTCAGCTGCCAGTAATTCATACCCACTATCTGATAGGTAGTCAGATGGGTGACAGAAATGTGTGATTGGGTAGCACAGAGTACACCTGCATATATTTATGTGAATGGAAGTACCTGCAAAGGGTGCAATATAAATTTTCCTTGCATACATATTTAACTCTGCCTAGTCCCTGCTGTCAGTCAGCGTGATCACTCAACTGATGATGTTATTAAAGGGCTATCTTGGTTAATCTCCATTTTATGCTTGCACATTTAGTCAAACTGTGTTGAGGCAGATCTGTCAGCTTCCTGAACGCAGGCAGATGACAAGCTCCTTGAGAGCAGCATCTCTACATATGAAGACATAAAGAGCATGAGCATATATATGTTCTCCATCTGGCCCCAGACTGGAGCTTTAAATCTATTAATCATGTTCAGAGCCTCAAAAGCTTTTCTAGCTTCATTGGCTGACCCAGAGGAACAACAGTTCAGCACTTGGCGCTGGAAATCCAGGGTTTCTGCATTTTATCCTTGACTCTGCAATCAATTCACAGCACAGGACTAAGCGAATCTCTTAGGGTTAGGTCCAAAGGGCTGAAGACTACAAAACTGAATCATCAGAGACATTTCTCTTTCCAGGATTTGGCTACTGGACTGCAATCCAGAGCCTGGGGACAGGTACACCCACATAGCATCACAAGGGAAGCTGTCAGTACATTGACTGAGGACATCTCTGTGGTCAGCAAAATACTGGAGAAAAAGGCACATATTACATCTTTCCTGGTGCTGTGTAGTGTGTACATCTGGCCAGTCCTGCACAGGATGAAACACAGAAATAAAACTGAGGTATTGTAATGGTAAAAGCAGAGAGTGAAGTAATTTGGATTGGGAGAGGTTTGGACTTATGTACCCAAGTTTTACCTACTCCCCATTGTGTGTGCTTATGGTTTCCTAGGAGATTGCCCTAAAACAGGACTCAAAAATCATTACTTAAATTACTAAAATAAGTTGCCTGATTTTCATCTCGATTTAGCAGATGCATCTGATTTATTTCAACATTAACAAGCTCACAACTGAAATGAAATCATACACAGATGAGAGTCCCAGTTGCTACTCTTATTAATCCTGCTGTTTGGGTTCATGTTTAACAGGAGACATATGCAAGGCTCATTTGATATCAAAACAGTGAAGAAGCTCGTAATCTGTCACTGTCACAGACATCTGTGATGAGACACAGCACTCTTCACTTCAGAGAGCTGCTGAGCAATGCGAAAAGCCACTGTGACAAAGGGACTGAGATATTGACTGTGTAATGTGTTTTTCTTGTCAAAATAGGACAAATCCATCACACAGAATCCAGTTTCTCTGCATCACTCAGGCACGCAGTGGGAGTCACGAGAAGCCACAGTGCATTAGAGGTATGTTGCAGTGAATGTTGTCCAGGAAGCTAGGGACTAGTTTAGGAAAGCTAAGGCCCAGTTAGAATTCAACTTGGCTAGGGATGAGAAAAATAACAGGAAGGGTTTCTATAGGTACGTAGTGAATAAAAGACAGACAAGGGACAATGTGGGCCCCCACCAGAAGCTATCAGGAGAACTGGCTACCCTGGATTTGGAGAAGGCTGAGGTTCTTAATGACTTCTTTGCCTCGGTCTT
>JANHGB010049843.1:0-32445 GCA_026283785.1 Coracopsis vasa
AGCAAGCTGCTCTAGTGGAAGGTGTCCCTGCCCATGGCAGGGGTTGGAGCTGGATGAGCTTTAAGGTCCCTTCCAACTATGATTCTATGACACTGTTCGTCAGTCAAGGGATCCGAAGGCAACTTGAGGTGGGTTTGGTGCGTTTAGTTTACACAATGAATTTGCTATTAAATCTCTGACGTTGCATTCTTCTAGCAACAGCGTGCACTGAACTGTTGGGAACAGAGTTACACGGTGTGCAAGTCACAACACAATACTTCTGTTGTGTTGTTCTTTGAATACGTATAAGGACACGTTCTCACGTAGGAACTCCAGCCTCCAACACTACGTAAGAAACCTCGAGTCTTCAGCTGCCCCTTTAGAAACTATTGTTCTTGTTCTGCTTGCCGCAACCCAGCTATGAGGAAATGACGAGTTTTCCTTGTCTCAGCTGGGACCAGGACTGTCTAAAAATATAACTTATGGAACTTGCTTCTTGAATGAATTATGTTCCAGGTGAAAAGAAACGTGAAGTATAAAATGGTACGCCCATGTACTTGGCCTTAATGAGATCTGTAACTGCTTCTCCACCCCATGGCACCCATCTTTTATGTGAAACCTGGAATCCTGCTACCTTCCAATAGGTCTGTATGTCTGACATGGCTGATTCAAGCTGTTCTACAGCTCAATAATTTCTACCATTCTTTACACTTAGAAAATAAGATAATGAAGAGTTATAAATATTAAATAAATACCTGGTTTTGGCCTGCAAGAAGGCTAAAGTGTTAGCAAAGCAGACTGTGGAAGAACTCTGTAATTCACCAAGATATGGTCTGGGTTATCCATCAGCCTTAAGTGGGAAACTCCACTGGGAATACTCAAAACACTCCCACATACGCATTTTAATATTGAAAGTATGTGAGCAGTGGGTGCAGCCCCCTATGTACTCCACTCAGCTTCTTTACAAGGGGAAATCAGTGGCTACACCACTGACACAAGACTTAAAGAGAAAGTAAATCTCTGCTCCATCCTTACAGAATTGCCTTGCTGGAACAGAGATCTGCCTGACACATCTCCCAGAGGAGCAAAGCAGGGAAAGTGAAGTCCTGCCCCCTCATTCACTCTTCCTGTTATTATTTTGTAACATTATTACTAAAAAAGACTATTTTACTGTGCTAATGCCCAATCACGGCACAGGACAAAGATCATAAGGAGAGGAGCATGGTGTTAGACACTGGATAAACACAGAAAAACAAGGCAGTCCTGCCGTGGTGAGTGGAAAGGTTTAGAGAATATGAATAAATATTCATTGCTTTTGGATGCCTCTTGGAGACACCTTCCAAGCCCTCTCAGATTCAACCTCTACTATTGATGTAGGAAAAGAGAATCACAATTTATTCAGGTAAAGGAGACTCCCTAAAAACACAATGTTCTGGCAAAACAGAAAGAGACTAAACAAGCCTCTTGAAGAAACACGTGTTTGAGAAACTACCCTGATTTAAAAGATCTGGTTTTTATCCTTCACCCATTACATGGGCCTGTGGTACAGCAGCATGCAGGAGATACATCATGCGATAATTCAGGGACACAAACACTGTAAGAAAATCAAAGGTACTGCAAAAGTAAGCAAATAAACCTTGAGGTTACAAAGAAAAAAGGCAACAAAAAATCCACAAGGTCTGGTCTGGTGCATGCTATCACTACTAACATGAATCATGGCTTCACGGTCCTCAGAGGAGAGCTGATGTGCCTCCCCATAAAGCAGGTCTCAGGGGCATATTCGTTACTAGCAAAGGACAAGCACCACAGTTGGCTCTCATATGACGATCCAATGGCAGCATTTAAGTGAGCAGAATATAAACATCCAGGCTGGAATTTGGCCAGGACACTACATTTAACATCCTAACCCTGATAAGAAATGCCATATAGGCTGCAATGCCCAAGCAGAGCAGACACAAGCCTAATTAAAGGATCTTATCTGATATTCACACACACAACAAACTACATAGACCAGAATTTACAGTCCTGTGCAACATCAAGTATTGAGTCGATGCTGTCTGCAACTGCCACATGTGGCACAGCACTTGGGGAAAATCTGGTGTGGAGAAAAGCAAGAGTGGCTTGCTTGGAGTGCCTTGGAGGGTCCCAGGTACCTCCCATGGGAACAAAAAACCTGTCTGCAAAAGGCTTCTCTTCCTCCCTGTTCTGTTGGCCAACTTCCCATGTGCGTACCATCATGCTCTCAAACGAACTCACTCATAATGTGATGACAGCCTCCCCATTTTTTGGATGCCAGACTTTAAATGAGAGGAAATGAGGGTGTTTGGAAGGTTGTCACCTCATCCTCTGCCAAAGACCAAGAGAATTTTCTTCCCTCTTTTTGTTTAGGTGTGGCCAAACCACTCTTGAATCACATCATCAACATGGTGAGCACAGCTGACTTGCCTTCTTTGCCCCAGAATCAATCTACAGTGTTCAATGAAAACAGCTTGTGCAAATACAGGCAGCAAGTCAGCAAAGATAGGACAGAAGGAAAACATAGCACAAATAAGAAAGCTGGTTTTGGTTACCCTCACCAGTCAGGACGGATTACATCAGTAAGGGTGGTAAGACCTGGCTCTAGTATGGAATAATCTGCCCGTGTCTCTCACAAATGACATTTTCACTGAACAGACCCAAAACAACATTCACTTTTGCCTTAGGTGCCTGTGTTGACACAGTCTGATTTCACCCACTCGGTTGCCTGGTCCTACCCTTGGCACAGCCTCACGGTAACACTCACATTGCTCTACTCACAAAATTCCCCACTGCATACATCATTGTGAGAAGATTCACAAATATTGTAAGATACTCCAAGAATTCATATAAGGTCCAGTGATTTCACTGGGAATTGTGATACCACGGAGCTCTCCAGATCAGACAACGCATTTAGTTTAAATGGCTTCTCCTTTTTTGCACAGTTCAGCATTCTTGTGGCATTTTAACTTTCGCAGCTCCTTATCAGGTTTTCCTGTGTTCTTCCCTCCAGCCTTCCCATAATTTTCTGATTAAATAACTGAAATCACCTGATTAGCCGTGTCTTTCAGCCCATACTCAGACTTCGAAAAGCTCAGGCCAGGGCCTTGCTTACAAAGCTTTACATTTCCCATGTAGGTATCCACATTTTAGTTGGAGTTCCCCAAATCAAGGAAGGTAAGAAATCACTGATTAACAACTTCTGAGTTTGTTACTGCCACAGTTAAGACAGAGACCACTTTCTATTTCTTGTGTGTGGTATGACATCATAGCTGCACACCTCTACATCAGTCCTGCTATACTGAAGGCATTGACTTCATTTTTGGATCCCTTGATTCTCAGTGTTTATGTTGGTAGCTGAGTTCTGGGTAAGAGTAGCATTTTTAAAGAGCTACAGTAGGTCATTAATAAGAAGAAATTCCTGAAAGGAAGCATTAAAATAGCCATTCTCCAAAATTACATGGGGCATAAGTTCCACTTGCTGCAAATTAGAGACCGGGAGGTCCAAGTAAGACCTACTTTGCAAGCACTCTACGTAAATCAGATCAACACCATGAAATGACAGTGCAAGTACACTTTGAGATAGAAAGAGCCTGTTAGGCTGCAATGGGCAGCAGCATGAACTGCCATGGCATGTCCATCTTCAGTTTCAGCCATGCTGTTCAGAAACATTAGTTGTTCCTGCTACTTCTTATTGAGCCCACGCTGCCACTCTTTTTAGGCTATTCACATGAATGCTGCATTAAACCACCTGCAATTACACCTGTAATTCCTGTATTGCTTGGAAAGGGCCCTGGACAGATAGCTTCTGTTTACCCAATGAAGAGATCATGAGAGCTTCCACACGTACAAAACCAGAGTGCCTGTCGCGGTGCTGGTTTCATTCTTCCTGATTTGGTTTTGCCTTTTGATGATGTGTTTTCATGGTGGCATTAATGTTTCACCACTCATCTCAGCCTCACGCTGCCTGGATTACAGTTTTTGTATGCACTTTCCACTGCCTTGAACCAGAGAATGACTTTTTACTCTGTCTTTCTCAGACTCTTTAACCCTGGTCTGTTTGGTTCTAGGTCTGACTATGACGCAGAGGCCACATTCCTGGTGCTGACTGATAACCTCCTCCAGGCCACAGTTTACTATTTGTCCACAGCAATTCTTTCAGATAGGTCAGCTATATTTATTACAGCACAGTGACCACATGTCCTTCTCCTTCTTCAGCAACAGAAGCCGTAGAGCAATGCCAAGCACCCATTCTCTGACCCCAGGGACTTCCACAAGAGACCCACATCATCCCTAGTTCCATTTCACATTTAGAGCTTTGACAGGATGGAAGGCTCATCACATTTGGTCATGCTCTAGGGCAGCTGAGTGCCAGACCAATCCAATATGACTCAGGGACATAATTAGAGCTTATAAGCCTGGGGTGAGAAATACAACTGATTTACTTAAGCGTAATGAAAAAGCCAGTATTTGTAAGAGGCCAAATTGAAGGGGGATGTTTTGCCACTTGGGTTCAGGGCTGGGTTGGACATGCCAAGTGGTTTTCTCCTTATGACTGCTGAGAAAACTGTGGGCTTGACATTTGAATATGGACAGTGATTCATGATTCGTGCCTCTCACACTGTCTTCCCCTTTTAAACAACTGAGAGCAGCATGATGCTTTTCAATGGATTTTTTCTTCCTAGGTGCCCTGCTCAAGACATGCACTGCACAGGATCCCTGTGACTGTTATTAACTAGTAGCTGAGTTCCAGCTCGAGTGGAAAACACTGAGCCATAACAACCTAATACCACACATCTGCTGCCTCCGTGCCCCAGGCCATGTCATTTGCAATCACTTGAAGAGCTCTGTATCAGCTTAGCATTGTGTGGGCTGGAGAGCAAAGGGAGCTGCAAACACTCCTGCTGGAAGGGTTGTCTCCTCTGGAATGCGCTTCCCCACTTCAGCGCTAACTGCCTGGATTTCATGACCTCCAGGTCATCCCATAGGGTCCATCTGCTTTCCCAGGCTCTGAAGGGGGAGGAGGACTTTGGGAAATGATAAGGTTACTATAGGAAATGCTTAGTCGTAGCACAGCAGGAAGAGGTTGCGCCTTGAGACATTGACTCAGTGAGTAGAAATTGCACTGATATTAAGTAAATCTGCCCAGAAAGCAGAATGGGGATCTGTTACTGCGCTGAAGAAATGCTTATTGACTTTGTGGGACAGAAGATAAAGGAATTTTATAACCCAATAAGTAAAATTGTTCTGATTAAGGTTTTAAAGTCTATAAATAACAAAAGAGAAGCAGCAGAAAACATAGATTTTACAGTCGTAAAACGGGAGGAAGAGAAAAAATTCCATTAAGGGATTGTTCCAAGAGCTCACTTAAAATATTTAACACTGATCCCTTTGCCTTCTAGCTCCTTAAAAGAAATCATCTCTTACATCATGCCATTCAAAATGAATTATGCTTTCAATTTTCCTTGTTTCCTGCTATATCCATATTAAACCATTACACTGCATGCAGGAAAGAATCCAGCAAAAGCAACTCATCTTGCTGTATGCTAGGAATGGTTTTCTTCAGAGGGCTTAAAGCTGAAGACAGAGGTCAGCAATTTACCCCAAACAAAGCCCTGGAATTTAATCTTTCCTCTGCTTGTGAGCAGCACACTTCCAGGGCTTTCACAGCGTTCCTCTACTACATTCCTACTGGAAAATAGGGCTATAAAAGCCCTCCATAAAGGCGGTTCAGCTTTTTTCCTAAGAGACTTGAAGCCGTGAATACTGTATTAGGGAGCTGCCAAGTTATCTGCAGAGGTCTTCTACCATTTTACCTCTTCCAGAGATGCTTGTTTCATTAACACATTCCACAAGCTGTAGGACTCCTCACAGCTGAGGGTTTCTTCTGCTTCAATGCATGACCATGCTGGAGGACAAGCGCATGAACAGCTCACGTCAAACCTCGCAGCCCTCCTTTGCCTTGCATATGGACTACGTAGCCTGGAAACGCATCTCAGAGCAATGTGTGCTTTGAAATTGGGAAGGAAAGGGAAGACAGCTGGAAATGTGCATCATTTAAAATGCTGTAGGATGGGAAACAGATGCTGGCACAGCATTTGTGGAGCTGCAAGTTACACAGCTTATGCCGGCAGCTGGCAAGCTAAACTGGTATCAAACCCACAGCTATGCAAAACCCACCACCACAGCTGGCATTCAGGCTGGCAGAGCCAGCCAAGAGTGAGCAATGATGGGCACTGAAGTATTCTCTCTCCTGCCATTGTAGCTCCAGCCTGGAAGGGACCAGAGCAGAGAGAGGGAAGTCAGACTGCACCTGCCTGGGAGATAAACACAACATCTCCCTTTCAAGGGCTATCTGTGCATTACCTGTAACCAGGACTTAAATTCACTTAAATGAAGGAGGACGAAAAGCAAAGGGTGGTATTTGCTCTCTAATTTAAGGTTTGATAACCTGTATCTCAACAGGCAGAGCCTCCAGCTGAACGCCCAGTGCCTCCTCTGCTCCAGGGCTGTTGAAGGAAAGAGTTTCTAATCCCTCCCCAACACGTGTTGCAAGTGGGTGAGCTGGCAGCAAGATGAGATTCCCTTCCTTAGTGCTGCCTACCAAAAAGGGAAACCCTGGAAAACTGCCAGATCTGGGGACTTGTTAGGGAAACACTCGTTTGCTAATGGGAGTTAAAAAAAATGGAAGAGGCAGAATTCCACATAATTCTGCCAGCTAAAACATTGTTTTGACTTGTATCAGTAGAATGAATCTATCAGCTAATTTACACAAAGGATAAAGGCTTTTTGGGAGACATGGTTTAGCATCATCAGTCCCCAGCAACTGATGAAACAGAAAGCTAAAATCACTGGGGCTTAGGAAGGAAAACATAATCTCTTCTTGGGAATGGAGGACAAGTTATCAACCGGTCTCATATCATATGAGAAAAGAGAAAATAAAGGAATATCCTACCTATGCTATCAGCTATAGCATATAGAGCTCTTTATACATTTCAAGCAATTTATAGGTGCTTCCTAGCAATTGATTGTGGGTGATGATTACTTTCCATGCAGTTCAACAGTGCTAGTGAGAATAAAATCCTACCTCTCTTTATGGACCAGGATGGCAACTCTCCACCAGAGCTCCTTTAGGATTTGGAACAGAGGCCAGTGCCAGCAAACTTGCGAAAACCACAGTGCTACAGGGTGGATCCATGTCTTCCCTCTCTGTGCTGGCCCTGCTGTAATCCCAGTCTGTAGTAATGCATGAAGCCCATTGCAGCACGCAGTGGGAGTAACCACAACCTTGTGTGACCTTTGCGTTGGCAGCTCCTCTGCAGAGTTTGAAACTTCACATTGCCGCCTTCCACTGCTTAAGATCTTCCTTAAATAGGTTGATTTTTAACTCATAAGAAAGGCTCTGGCCCCTAAGGAGACTTTGAATAGGTTCTAAAAAAGACGTTAGTCTTAGTCATAGGACTAAGGGTTGTCCGTGGCAAAGAACATGGAGAAAAGACTGTAATTCTCGCTTGCAGCTCTGACCACTGATTCACAGTCACATTGGCATAGACAATACTGGCATAGGCAGTATTTTTAATAGGTTTTGGGGTTTTATTTTTCCATTGAAGATAATGAGGTTATGGCACATATGGACACCCACAGTCTCGTGGGCAGGGATGAAAACAGTCTCAGAAGTAAGGAGGAAAAAAGCCTTCGTGGAGTTAAGGACAGTCATGAGGTCCGATCCCAACACGAGGGCTGTTGAACAGCTGCTCTTTTCATGTTGGCTTTTTGACCCTTTCCCAGACAGCACAAGCCTCAGGAATACTCCCACTGACTATGCAAAGAGGATGTACCCTTATTTACCTACAGCTATCCCCCGAGCCCACATGCCCTCCTGTCTTCCTTTCTCCATCCTCTTTGAGCACATACAGGCCTCCAGGAGCCAACAATGCTGGCACATTCCCATTCCAGGGACAGATTAGCTCCCTCCCATGTGGGATGCCCAACTTGTCACCAGCACAGAGGTCTTCCCCAAGGATGCCCCACCTGGTTACTCATGCTTAGCTTGAGCAGGTTTAGCTTGCTCAGCCAAAGAGTTCTGTAAAGGATCTTGCTTGATGGCTTGATCTTGCATGGCTGCCGGTTGGCTTTGGCTGTTGGAGAGCTGATCAGCTATAATATGTCATACTTTGCCACAGGAAATCAAACATTCCATACTATTCCATAAGTCACCTACCATAGGTTTCTCTCTTTTGTGTTTCAGAGTCCGTGCTGTACCTTTGCAAGGTGTCTTTTTACTTCTTACTCAGGGTGTACTTTGTTGAAGCCAATGCTCATGAGGCAACCTATACCTATGCCGAAAGGTCAACTATGATGAACGTGATACTCCAGTGCTGAATATTGTTTGTCATAGTATTTCTGAAGTGACTTACACCAAATTCTTCCTGTGCTCAAACCCATTTTCTCCATAAGCCATGTTTACAAATGCCAATAGTATTTTGAACCGGGAGTTATGAAAGCCTGAAGGCACTTACAGGGGGCTGTTTCAACACTGCAAATACTTATATGTAGTTGAGCCAGGTCCTGTTGCTCACGAGAACAGCCTTCACCAATCTGTCAACACTGCCTTGTCCTAACTTGATCAAGCAAGAGCTCAGAAAATCACTGTGGTGTGCAGAGACCCTCAAGGTGCCACTGTGCAAATATAATGCTGCTGCTGCTGCAGGGCCCGAGGATGGTGAATCTGGCAGGTACAAAGAAATTAGTGACTATTTGCAGAGATTATATTTCTGTGGGTTATTTAATACCATAAAGACTTCCCATCTTTTGTAATTAATCAATCATTCTTCTGGGAAGGTAAAAACCACCACATTTTTCTTAATTTGCTAAATTTAATTGTGACTGAAATGTCTTGCTCTGCTCCATAACATATTTTTTTTAAGGATTATAACAGTTCAGGCTCTTTGTTGAGCCAGTTTTGGACTGAGCTTTACAAATTCCAGGACTACGGGGAGTTCTCCAACAAAATCAAACACCAGTCTGCCTTCCTCCCCACACTCAGGAGTCTGCATTATACTATCTTGCTCTGTAGTTTTGTTTCTGTTCCCTACACTGGGCTTTCACTCATCCTTTCCATTACTTCATCTAAAAGACAGCAGTTGAGGGTAGAGAATTTATTTGACTTGTCTTAAAATTCCCTGGCACTGGTTTAGCATAGTAAAAATGTGATTAATAAGTAAATAAAAACACTGGCATAACCAGGAGCTCTATTCAGAAATGGTCTCCTAACTCCTGCTTTCACCCTGCCAAGCGGGGGTTCTACTTTAATATCAATATTTAGCAGAATTCATGACCATGCCCCAATTTCTGATCTACCACAGAAGAAACTGCACAGGGAAGTATTTTCAGTTATCACCTCCAAAGTGTTCTCAAAGCAGCACACAGTCAACACCTGAAAAATAAATGGAATCTCTCAATGACTTCAGAGATTCAGCCAAACCAGCAAAAAATCCGGCTTTTAATATTCCCCATGTGAATTTCCCCATACTATGTCTTAAAATCATAGAATGATTTGGGTTGGAAAGCACCTGGTCATCTAGTTGCAATTCGCAGCCACTGGCAGGGACACCTCATACTAGACCATGTTGCCCAACCTGGCCTTGAACACTGCCAGGGATGGAGCATTTATCACTTCTTTGGGCAACCTGTGCCAGTGCCTCACCACCCTCACAGTAAAGAACTTCTTCCTTGTATCTAATCTGAACTCAAATGCTTAAGTTTAAACTCATTACCCCTTGTCCTATTGCTACAGTTATTAAAAGCTATGTGTGAGATTATCTAAACAACTTTTCAGCCTCCCTTTTCCTTGAAAGCCAAAAATCAGGAGCACTAGGATAACAATCAGACAGATTTGCACTTTATGTGGGGTCTCACCTCAGACATGGATTTACAAGGAGTATGAATCCCAAATCTGTTAACCCATAAACCAATTTGCAGTACATTCTATTATATTTAAAATAGAAATCCTGTATTTATATTCATTTTACTGTTCATTTGCACTGTCAGGAAAAGGCAACTAAACCTGTGGAACTGAAATGCACAGCTCAAAGACCTTCACAATGAAGAAAGTACACCTCATGGCGATGAAGCACGCTTTGTGGCAGAGTGCTTCAGTGACAGAAATGCTACAAAACCAGAAATAAAATTGAAACAAAGAAGTACAAGATTGCTTTTGTATTTTGCAGCTATTCAAAGCAGCCTCTATATATGTATGTGTGCATATATATACACATCTGCATATATGTAGACACATATATAAAGTGCGAATTTTGCTTCACTCAAAATATTTTATGGGCTTTGGGCAACTTTAACATAAAATAAGGCTACAACTACATTTCTGATAGAGAATAGGATGTTTCTTTTCCTCCTGCGCCTCTTCCACCAAAGAAGGATGTGGAAGGAAGAAACAGAAGAATGTCTGATTTCAGGTTTTAACCAGAATAATAACTGTAATTTCTAGTGCACACATTTCATTCAAAAAGCTTGGTTTTGTTACAGAATGTTTCAGCCAAGGGCTCAGACTCTTTATGTTCATCCTCACTGACCTGCAGCATTTTGGCGTGCCATACTTCTAGCATGACTGGTCCTAGCAAAGGAACAGCTCTTCCTAAAACGAAACCCAGCCACAATCCTCGAGGCCTCTGTAACAACCAGCAGAAGCCAAGTCAAAATAATGCTTCCTCTACCAGCTACTCCAAATGAGTTATTTTCCTCAAGAAGCATTAACTTAGGTTAATCCCATCCCTTCCTAAAAGCCTGAATGCATCCCCAGACGTGAGGATTTCAGGCTGCTCACCCCATGAGCGCACCTCCCAGCATCCCTATGACATAGGTCTGGTAGATCTTTTCTCCCTGTCTCCTCCATACAGTTCCCTCCTTCCATTATAAGAGGCCTCCTGTACAATTTAAGGGAATCTTTCTCACTGACTCCAGCAGAGCTGAACAATCAACCAAACCAGAGCCTTGCTTTGCCCTGCCACCTCCTCATTACTACCAGTAGCAAAGATACAAGTGAGTTCAGCAGGGAGAAGAGTAAGTTTTCATCACAAGTGCAGCCCTACCTCTCATTCCCCACAACCTGCAAACGCTAAACTGGGTTTAAAATAAATTTCCTTACCAACCAAGTACTACTATTTAACAGGACCCATGAGCACTTCTACGGCATGTTACAATTCCAAATCACTGCAGAAGTATTAATTAGCCTTAACGACTTGTATTACCTAATAAGATAATGAAAAACCCTGCAGCTCACAATATCTATTCTATTTTCAGTGAGAGATGAAATGGATCTTTTAAAAGACTACATTATCTTCTAATTCCTTTTCTGCACATCCCTGTAATAACTTCTGGAAATAATTGAAAGGGTGTCATGGCTTTTTTTTTTCCCTTCTTAATTTGTGAAGAATTTATTGCCCCCAATACAGCCCTTGCCATGGAATACAAACACAGAGGTTTAGTGATAATATTTGTCCCTTTGGAGGCTTTCTATTGCACAAGGACTGGTGTGGACTCACTCTTTGGTAAGAAGACGTGGATTTGCTGCCTGTTCTTTATGGAGAATAGCAACGTCTTTCTTGGGTTCCTTCTGGATTGCCAGTGCCAAGGTAATACTTAATGGATTAATTCTTGTGAAATAAATTCTGTAAATAGAATGTGGGCTGAGATCATTTCAACTCATTTCCCCTGCATCCCTTTCCCGTCCCGGAAGCTGTCAAGTACAAGCAGCCTGCAAGCTGCCTGTTCTCCCCGTGTTAGTCTTGAGTCTCTCTAGATGTATAAACCAGCTTGTTTTTCACATACTTTCAGTGATGGCATTAAAAACCCCAACCCTTCTCAGTTCCACCCATCGCTATAAACTGAATACAGCTAACCTTACAAGGGCACCAAACATTGCTCTGTTTGTCCATCATTAGAGCACTAAAACCCTATGTTTATGATAGAATTATAGTTGAATCTGAAGGATTTTAAAGAGAGGAACTGAACCAACTGTGGGTTTGTACACAAACAATACAGTTTTGACATCAGCCGTATCATTTCATGTGCTGGAACAGTTTCTATCAAGCGGCCAGTTCCTGCCCCTGAAGAGTATATAATTTAATTTAGATGGATTTGATGTGCTGTCCCATATCATGAATACAAGAAACTACAAGGGTACTGCTGAAGGTAAGGTCTATGCTGGAAAGATTACATAAACTGTACTTCGAAGGAGCAACAGGGACGTTTTTGGGTCAAAGAAGAGAGGGGAAAGTTGTGTCTACTGTAGAAGAAAGAAACAAAGAAAGTGAGGGGGAAGGGAAGTTTGTAGAGCGGGGAATTTCAAGGGGAAGGACTTTGTTTCTTTTTTAGAAATAAATCAGTTTGAGGTCTTTTTTCTGCATTAATGTTATCCAAAAAAACCTGCACAACTTTTTCCAGAGCAATAAATCCTATCCCACAGCTCTCAGCAGCTCTTCCAGCTTTGCTTTCAGTCCTTCTTGGGTTCCTCTCTGTGCTCTTTCTGTACTCACTCCCTGGACAGCCACTACGAAGGACAACTCATCTGGGGAGGTTTTCTCTTAGGTATCACATCAAAGGGACTACCTACACCGCAGCACCACAACCAGCCCTTCAGTGCTGGTACAACAAACATGATCCCAAGAGATAACATGGAGTCCTGACAGCACCCAGCAGCCTGGGCTGGTAACGACCACCAAAGTCAGGAGTTGGCACTTGGGGATGCAAGAACACCAGCAATACAGCACTTTGCTATTGCTGCTAGTGACTGAAATATATCTTAAGCTGCAGCTAGCTAAGGGCACTAATTTTCATACAGAGCGTGATTCTAATTGAGGAAGAAAACCCACCCCATCTGGTGTGAATAAATAGTTATTTCTGAGTCTATGTGTTTATCAGCTCCGGCTTTAATTTCTCTGGAAATGTATTTCAATGAACAGTAGAACAATGATGCACTATGGTGTCTTGTTTTCTAACTAGATAGTATTTCCTACTCCACTGATCCAGCTCCCCGGGCTTGCAGAACACCTAGTGCTTCCCAGAGGTGCTGTACAGCTCTGTGCTGGGTACTCAGCTCTGGCTGCATGCACGCACACCACCAGCATCTTTCCAATACGGCTACCCATGCGCTTACTTATTTGGAAAGAAATGAGGAGACAATTCCTGTTGCTGCTTCATGTCATGGAATCCTGACTGTTTGTTGAAAAACTTATTTCCAGTAAAAATGGAAATCTTTTTTTTCCCCAAGGAAAGCTTACTACAAAAAAAGAAAAAAACCCTCAAAACCTCAAATTCAATTTTTAGCCAAAACCATGATACATAGGTGCAGTATTCAGACTGATACTGTAAGACAACCACAGAAGTTATAACTAGTTGTGCTCCGTTATTCACAGTGGAAGGCAAACTGCAACTCTTTCCTTTGATCTATTTGTTGGCTTCAGGATTACACTTCTAAACCTTGCTTTTTAATCACTGTAAACATCAGAGCTGAAGAATTTGGTGGAGAGAAAATTGGCTACTTCTTCGTGGTTTTTATCAGACTGGGCTTTTGATGCCTTCTCTTTCCTGGTTTCAGTGCCTGAGCTTTATAGGTGATACAAGCTTTATAAGTGATACCACCTCATAGACTCAGGTTCTGGGGTCTGCACATGCACTGTGTTTCTTTGCTACACCTACATTCCCTGAGCAGATACACATCCCGCAATGAACATTAATATGCCATCTTGTCACTTGCTCTCACAGAGGCAGCTTCCCTTGCGAGCAAGCCTGGAAACTCACACTTCCCTTTCCCAAGATCCCTCACACCCATGTGTTTATATCTTTGCAGCGCTGGCAAACCTCTGAAGCCAAGGAACCCAAGAACTGCTGGTAGGAATTCATGACAGATGCCCCAGCACCGTGGAGCAGAGCAGGGATGCCCTCTAAATGAGATAACTGGGGGATAGTAGCAGTCTTTCTGCCACAGGATGGAGCTCAGTGCAGGCTGCAAAGCATTTCTAGGAAGCTGGATGAATACTCGAGCATCTTTGTCACTCATGTCCATACTGCTGCTTCTTGATTGTTACCAGCACCCACGCTGAGGCTCAAAAGCCTCATTTAGGTAGGTCTGAATCCCATTGCAGAGCCTGCACTATCAATATGCTTCCAGGTAGAAAGTGCAAAGTGAGTGAAATGAAATCATATAGGTGAAGGTCTTGATCATGTCTGAAGAAGTACAACGCAAAAAAGAGGAAAAGGGGCCAGCTTTTGTCAAAAGTGAGCATGTGAACTCTGTGGCTTCAATTCTGTCCCACTTACTCTGTTCACCACCCCTACAAAGTGTTTCTCAAGCAGAAGTGTATTTTTAACATCGCTGAAAAGCATTTGGAAGTTCAAGCTACTTCTACCCTTGATAAATGGGACACAAATGTCACCTAAGAGGTTAAACGGCACAGGGAGGGGTTTTGATTTTCTCTTTTAAAACCAAGCGTGGCCAAATCTGTATTAATGGGGCTGATCTTTCGGACAGTGACATCTCAGTGAATATGATTTATATGGTTTAGTGTGAGGTGTCCCTGCCCATGGCAGCGGGGTTGGAACTGGATGATCTTAAGGTCCTTTCCAACCCAAACTGTTCTATGATTCTATAATATAAATGTTTAAAACGAGAAATCATCAGAGCTCTCCCTTCTACATGAGCACAATGCACAACCAGCGACTGCTTTACTGAAGGAGTTAAGGTTTTCTGCAATAATGCAACAAACAGCAGCCACATTCTGTGGCCGTTTCCCCACAACCTTCAATCTAGGGGGAAAAAAAGAAAGTCTTGATTTATTATATAGCATTTGGACAGTTGCGAAAGAAAATTTGCCAAAGATCAGAATAAGCAACCCTTTCACCCGAGCAGGTTTTTTATGGGAGAAAAAAGCACAGAATGGGTCTGAGCAAAATAAACAAAAATTCCACGCTTTTAACCAATAGAGCCTTTTGCGTCATTCAGAAATATTTACAGACATCCAGAATCTTTTATCATCAAAAAGACACTCTGCCCTTTAGAATTACAACTTCTTCTTAGATTCGTGTTTACGGATGGCCTTTAAACTAGTGGGTATCCCTAACCTGTGGCATCTCTTCATGCCGTGTTTGTCAAATGGAGGAATTTTTAAAGCTGTGCCTTGCTATTTTTTCCCTTCCCTTGAAGCATCTCTCTTGCTAAGGTATCATCTGTGAATTTCAATGATAGCAGAACACTGTCTACTAGCAGCGTTCATCACATGAGTTATTGTCACTCCTGTCTCAAACACCAATCTTCATCAATTGAAAGGGTCACTAATGCCTGTATTATCCTGGAAAGGGCTAGCTGGTTTAATACAATTAAATGCAGCCAGAGGGGTTGGAGCTGGATGATCTTAGGGTCCTTTCCAACCCAAACCATTCTATGATTCAATGAAATACAGCTGGGAAGAGGGCTACAAATAGAAATGTGTATTAGCCATTCACAATATACAAGTATACATAGAGAAGCTTCCCTCAGAGCCCTGTAAAGATATTAGAGCAGCATCCCTGTTCCACTTGCCTATTTAACTACAATTAGCACACAATGACAGCCACTGAACTCCCCTGCAAAAGGCGTTGTGTACTTTGGACAAAAAAGAAAGGAGAAAAGAAGTTGCTTTTAAGCGCAATCCAACAAAACAGCTCCTTGGCTAAATGGTGCTTTTAATAAAGATGTTTCCAGAGTTTGCTTATTTATCGAAACACAGTGTTTCTCTCGGGTGTTTTGATTTTTTTTTCATTTCTATGCACAAGAAGGAAAGGAAAAAAGGGCTTCACTAAGCAAGGCTTTCAGTAAGACACCAGATGATGGATAGTCAAACACAGAGTCTCCTGTAAACACAGAAGGAACCAAGAGGTATGAACTGACTCATAATTGTGTCAACACAGGTCGCAGACCCTTGGTTTATTTCAGCCTTCCTGTTTTTCACAGATTTCTTTTCACACTACACTATTTTTTTAAGACACAGACTCTTTTCAGTACACCTTAGTGGGGTGTAAAAGCACACACATTTTTACACCAAAATGTGGGCATCTACACACACATGTAGACCGTATTGCCACAATGACAACAGCAGCATTTTCCAGCCATGGCTTACGGCTGCATTAAACTAAGCCGTGCCTTTCTTCGCAGCAGTCAAATCAAAAGATCCATCCCATCCCATCCCTGCCTCCACTTTTTTCCACGGAGGCTCTTGGGAAGCATCCAGGAAAGAGGAGTACAACAAAACCTCAACAGACTCATCCTCCAGTCCATGCAACCCTCTAAGACTTGCTGTGATTTCTTTCTTAACCAAAGTGGCAAGACTGTGTCTGACCAAAAGCGCTGGGAGGAGGACACATGGCAAAGAGGTCTGCAATGAGCAGAACCTACTGGTATTTGCCTTGATCTTTAAACACACCGAACTGAGTCTGTAGCTTTTTCATTGGATAAAGTTGTTCTTTGCCCAGAGAAGCTGTGGCTGCCCCATCCCTGGCAGTGTTCAAGGCCAGCTTGGAAGGGGCTTGGAGCAACCTGCTCTAGTGGAAGGTGTCCCTGCCCATGGCAGTGGGTTGGAACTGGATGAGCTCTAAGGTTCCTTCCAACCCAAACCATTCTGTGATTCTATGGTTCTCTGCTGGTTGCCTATTTCCCTAGAGACTGGAGGAAATAAACCTCTCTGGGGTCTCTATTTCATTATCAGATTCAACTGGCACTGACCAGTGGCTTAAGAACTTTTTAGGGTAGGGACTGATGGGCAGACCCGCCAAGCAGTTGGATTCCCTGCAAGTCAGAAAGCAGTTCAACTCATGGTTCAAGAAAGATGTTTCAGTACATTCCCTCACAAAATCACCTGTAGTCCTGAGATCCTTCTAAAGGACTTGCAGAAAATAACAAATGAAGATGGGTTAAAGCCAAGGCAGAGACAGTAAAAGAAGTGGTTTAAGGCCAGAATGCAATGACCAGTACTTGTTCCTGGACGACCATGAGCCACACACGGTCCAGTGCAACGGATCTGCATATACAACAGATCCATCCTGAGCCCCTCCGGTCAACCACACACGTGCAAACAACTTAATGCCATAGATCCAGAGCATCTGGTTCTTCCAAGAGTGGTCAGATGAGCAAGGAATTGTTTATAAACAGCAACTCTTTGTCTGGGATGCTTCAGCCTTAGCTAGATTAACTGAAAAATGGCAGAGGCAGAAAGGCCAGATGAGCTTCCTCAGGCTGAGCAGTGCCTCATTCCATGTGGAATCACATCCAGCTCAGCAGGAACACTACTCAATAAAAATCAGTCACAGAACAAGGATTTGGACCTGATTTCCCAGTGTGAGAAAGTCAGTTGCTAAAATTCCCAGCCAACAGGTAATCCTTGCAATGAAGCCAAATCCACCAAGAGCATCAGAAGGGCTCCTGCCCTGTTACTTCATCACTTTGCTCACAAAAAGAAATGCAAAACAAATTACACCTAGGACAAAGCTGACACTGAAAACAAACCCAGAAACAGCATTTCAGAAACAGAAATCACTGCCAGACTTAATTTTTCAAAGACTACTCATTTAGGATATTATATCCTTGTAAAGAGCCAAGTGTTTTATCTGGTGCTGTTGTCCCCTGTAAGAACCAAGGTTGATGGAACAACAGAGAGAATTCCCTAAGCAAATTACAATATATTAAGTCAAATTTGCTTCCAGCAGGTTCTGTACCTTCAGAAATCACGCCAGGGTTTGTGTGTTGTTGAATGGCTATAAACCAGGAAAACCTCTGCTCCTGCCTCATTTCTTTACCTTTTAGCTCTACAGCAGTAGCCAAGGGAAGCAAAATTTACTGAAGGAGACCATGAAAAGAGCTTCAAAATGTTCCACAGATTTCCCCTGCATAAACACACCATGAATTTCAAATGTAAATTGTGCCAGGGCACTGTCACTCAGACCCCAGGATCTCACTCAAGTTAGACAAATTATGCTGCCTGTTATCTCGGTTGTTACGGTTTCTTGCCTTTCATTCATTCATTCATTGCCGGTGGCTGGAGCCTCAATTGCTGAAGTTAACCTCTGGTAACACTGGGTTATCCAGTGGAGGATGCTCAAGGAGATAGCTGCTAGCCTTGTTTGCCAAGGCAGCAGTCAACAGAATGCTGAAATTTGGCAGGCATGAGCAGGAGAAATGCTGCGTTATGGAAATGGCCACTGCAAGCTTCCTTCCAAATCTGCAGTGTTTGGCTCACATTGATAAAATAAGTTAATAAATTTTCTTATATGTCTTATAAAAAACTACATAAAGTTGTGTTGTGGTTGTGGTTTGAATAGAGGATGGCACTGCTGAGCAAACCTGCCTGGCAGAGAGCAGTGGCTGTTGCTTCTAACATACCCAGACTGAAATTAATAATAACCTTCAACTACGTCATCAATCTCTCTGCTTTCATCAGTCTCAATTCCTCCCTGATAAGCAGTTACTTATTACAAGAGAATTCAGGATGTGATGAGGAGATTTGTTTCTTAACGTCCCTTTACAGCCACATTAGTCCTGGTAGGTATCGAGTCAAAGCGCCTGTCCCATAGGCAGGTATTGTCTAAATGTAAAGTCTCTTTGGCTTGCAGAGCCTGTGCATGCAAAGAAAAGGGCCCCCAAACCTTGCAAGTGGATTTTAGCCATCTCTCCTGCCTGATGCACAGTGACTTGTTAGGAACCAGAAATACTGAGTTTGCATGGCAGCATCGTGGGATGTACATGCATTCCATGCCCACCGCTCAACTGATTCCATTTAGTGATGAGCATCTTTAATGCCGTTCTGCTGAAGCAGTTTTGATAGCATGTTTTATTAGTGCAATACTTCCAAAGATGGGAAAAGCTCTTACCTATTGTTCTTCGGAGATCTTCACACTGGCTAATGTGAGGGAATTTCAAGATTTCCTTCCACTTTTTGCTTTTGCCTTTGCGCTTCCCTCCACCCCCTGCAGAGGAAGAAATATCAGGTTAGATTGCTTTGGGTGCACAGCCCCATCAGAGTTTACCAGCCCAGTCACAGTTCTTATGGATGTCATTAATAATTAAAGCTGAAACACTGTGGGTAGATACATGGATCACATCTGAGCTTGCCTTGGCTACAAGAGACTGAGGAGACAGTATTTGGCAGAAGATCAGCTTGCTAAAAGTTGGGAGTTCAGGCTTGTGGCCCGCCAGGTCCAGTTCAGATGACACTGCTGAATTAAGCAGCATGAGCATCATCTCTGCCTCAACTGACAGCCATTTTATGAGTCAAATCATCTTGTAGAAGTACAGCTCCCATCTTTTCAATCTGGATCTCCCCCTTCTGTTTTTGGGATGAGTCCCTGTCCCATCCCAAAAGAAATGCTGGAAACTGAGGACCAAAATTCAACTCTCACCAGCCTCCCCTCACATTACATATACTGCCAACATGGCAACATGCTGATGCTGCACGCTGGTCACTGCTGCTCCCACAGGAGAACAACAGTGGGATAAAATTAATATAATATCCTCATCAGGAGAAGATCTCTCTTTGGTTCTTTTCTCCCCTCCTTGTCTTCCCTGACAACTGGACTGTCCTCAAGGGGAACGACCTCGCTGGCTTCCTCCAGCTCTGGCTGAAGAATGTCCAAGACCCTCAACCTTTCCATGCTGATGAATTCCCCTCATCAATGTCCTTTCATAAGCACCTTGCTGCCTGCATCGCTGGCATCTATGGGTGCTACATCTGAGCTTGCAGGTGGGATGCCTGCTGCATGGGCTCTGAGTTGGCATTTCCAGCATACTTCACTCCTTGCTGGGATCACCAGATGACACACTGCCTATGGGGTTAAGCTTCCTCAGCCCAAGAAAGCCTAATGCAGGCTGACATGCTGTGTGTGCTCTTCCCCAGTGTCTGCTAGATGGGCACTCAGACCTGAAGCAGCTCAGCCCAAGAGGGCATTTTTAGGCTTTTATTGTCTTTTCTGTTTTACTGTCATCAGGCATTTTTTATTCCAGTCTCACTCAGGTTTCTCTTTTACGCCCTTACAATTCTTTATGCCGCCACATCAGCATTACCACAGAGGGCAGGAGGTGTGGTGTCATGCTGGGGGTTCCATTCCCATCTCGGGTTTGTGCCTGTCCTGCTTAGAGAGGCTGTGCAGCCACCAGAGAAAGAGTATCCCGGTGGACATGGAAGCCCAGATGCAAACTGAGATTCTCCGACTCGCTGTATTTACTGCAGTTCAGTCCCTGCACACACAATGTGATTCACTGGAGTCTGTTTTACATGCGCTGGCACGTTGAGTGACTAATTCAGAGCTGAGTTAATTCTGTAGAGGGGCTGGTAGAGTCACAACTGCAGATCGAGGGTGTGCTGGGTACTACTTGATATTGCAGGCTAAATTAGGAGAGCACTGACTCAAAAGGTAGCAGACCATTACAGAGAAAACATGAGCCTGGATAAAAAATGTGAAGTATTTCTCTCTGTGGGGTGCTGCTGCTCACACAGCACAACCTCTGCTGCAGGAGTGCTCCTTCTGCATCTCACCTTTTATTCCTTTGCTTTTAGTGGCCAATGGTTTTGTCATTGCAGAGCTTGCCTTGATTTTAAAGTCCTTACTGACAAGATCTTATCGTATGCCTACATTATGCAATGTGGAGCAGAGATACTTGCAGTAGCCATAAAGGAACTAGCTTGTTTAGACTACCAGGAGCACAGTTATACTACCCTTTCCCGGAACTGGTCTGCAGCAAAGCACAGAGAGCTGTGAAGCTGTGACTGTCTCCACGCTAGGCAGTATCATGCAACACAGATGGACCCTTTGGGTATATATATATAGATGCTCTGCTTCAATCTCCCCTCTCTAGTGCATCCCAAACACTGCAGCTAAAGTAATTTCCTCTCCCATCCCTTTAGCCCCTGTATCAGAGGCTGCCTTGGTCTCTTGCAGCATATGATGTCTTGCATGCTAAAGGTCTTAGGTATGCCACAAGGTGCATTTTGTGGGCACTGTGATCATCTGTTCACCAACTCCCAAAGGATGCAGCAACACAAAGGGTCCTCATTGGCTTTCATCTCCCTGAAAGCGTGCTCCATCAATCCTGCACAACTGCTCCTGTCTGCCACCTCCACTCGCCTCTCCTCTTCCAGTGGCACCTTCCCTTGTGCTCCAGCCGTCATGCCTCATCACACCATACTGACGCTTCTCTGCACCCTCCCTTCACAAACTCCTCTGGGGAATGATCCTTCCTCCTGGAATTCTCACTTCCTCTCTTCACCAGTCATTCTCTTTGGCTACATTTTCTTCCCTGAACTATTGCTTCATGTTTTTCCTCACACTGATTTATCTTGTAAACTTTGAGGAGTTCTATGTCTTGATGTCAAACCACCATGGGAATTAAATGAATTAAGCATGTATTTGTTAGCAATGGGAGAAGGATGGGAAGGAAGAAGAGGACAAGGAGGAAAGGAAACTGCTGGGCAGGTGTCAGAGCAGGATTATCCCCCTTTGACAGCCTCAGGGTTTGAATGTAGATTTCTGGATCCCTTCCTCAGGCTGCCAGCTCCCAGTGCAGCTCATCCCACTTCCATGTACAAACACTTCCCTCTCCCACTGCAGAGACCCGCTCTGCTCTTACCAAAGAGAAGACAGACTACAGTGCTCTAAGGGTAGGCAGGAGCTGTCTGTTTAAGGTACAAGCAGGCATGAAGGCAGCACATGGAGCTGCTTGGGCAGTGCTTCTTGCTTGAACAGTGCTTCCAATCATTTCTGGACACAGGAGGCAGTGTAAGCCAGATAAAAGCATCCTTTAGGGCTCATCTGCTCAACACTGGTACATCTTCACCCAGTGAAGGTCTTTCCTGTGGGCCAAAGCACCAGAGATTCCAGAGCACACCAGCTTCTCCAGCCACCTTTGCAGAAGTCCTCACAGAATGGCTGCATCTTCAGCAGCATCAGGCTGTGCAGAGCATTGCAAAATAGCCCTTTGCTCTAAATGGCTGCTCTGAGATTTGTGCAGCGACAAAATGATCCTGCTAAGTTTGTAAAACCCAGCTGATGTAAAACACTTACTGATATATTTACATCAGATGATGTATTTCCGACTTTAAATTTCCATCCAAACTGGAGGAGGGCTCTGCAGTGCCCTGTTACAACCATGATCGATACAGCCAGCGTGTTCTCTCCTCTTTTGTGGCCATCCTCCAAAAATAAGCAGCCTCGCCTGATGAATCATTTGCTCTTAGCTGAGCGTGAAGTAGCGTTACTGTTTTGCCTGTGACGTCTTTATGTTAAAGATTCTGATCAAGTGCTTTAATCGACCTGACCCTTTCCGCTCTCAGCTTCTCTTGCGGAGCCAGCAGTGTTTGCTGGCTCCAAACATTAATTCTAGGGGGTTTGAAGGACATAATGCAGCAAGACAGCTGAGACAGGATAAATTGTCTAGAAGAGCTAAAAGCTAAAGGGGAAGGTTTCTCTGAATAGGTCAGTAATTGTGCAGGTTGCAAAGGGAAGCTTTTCACACATCGCCTTGATTGCGCTGTCTATTCTGGACAAGAGGATTTGCAATCTTCAAGGCAGCTTCTCAGGGCAAGGCTTGACAGATGTGCCATATTTAGATGTGGGTTCCATCAGTGTGGTGTTGGGGGGTCTGGCTGCTTTAAAGTCTTGGCTTGCTGATGATGGCACAAGGTGAACTCCCAGCAACAGCATGAAATCTCAGCTCCACTCCCTTGCATGCACTTAACTCAGCATTTACAAACAGGATTGAAGCTAAGTCTCTGACATGTCAACCAGTCCTACAGGAAACAAAGGCATTTGTTCTACATCCTACCTACTGAAAAATACATGGTGTTTATCATAGCATCTTGTGATGCTGGATGGCAAATCTAGCTTTGATCTCTGCTTGTAAGGACAGAGACATTACCAGAGGCACACATGTCAAACATCTGCAAGCAGAACCTATCCTTAGTCTAAAGTGCCTACTTTTTTTGCTTCTGTTATTCAAGATATGCTTACTCTATTAACACCAAGAGGAGGTAGAAGAGTACCTGCACATCAATAAGCCAGTGAGATATTAAGTGGCTTGTCCAAAATGATATGAGAACTCAGAGACAGAGCAAGGAGCTAAAGCCAAGGCCTTCAGCCTGATAATCCTGCTAACAACAGGATCAAGCCATGCTTCAGCTCAGTTGATTAAAGGTATTCCATAGCACAGAGATAAACATAATGATGCATGAATTCATTTCAGCATCATGCCTGTAGCATGTTCCATTTGTGCCTCATGCTACCATCCAAGATGGCTTTTAAGCATGGCTCAGCTGGCTTCATACTTTTGCTCTCTTCTTGACCAAGCTGACAACCCTGCATCACACCCCATGCAGTCAGGCCTGGCTAACCCAAGATGGCCAAACATTTCATTGCCTTCAACTGCAATCTTGTTTGCCTTCAATCTGCAATCTTGTTAATCCACAATTTAGGTAAACTGTCTACAGATCACTGAAGGACGACTACAGTTTGTATCTTCCATTTCACAACAGTAGCCAGGCTCTTATCCAAGTCCCTCCCAATAAGAGTACAAAGCTGTGTACATTCTGATTGCAAGGCCTTGACTACATATGAAAGCAGTGAAGAAAACTCCAAAAAAAATATTAGTAGTTCAAAAATCATCATTATTCCACTCAAAAGAAGTTCACATTTCTTCTCTTTCTCTTGCCAGCCTTCCTTTCCTCACTCTCTCCCATCAAAGTGTATGCAGCTATATGGTATATACAACATTGCCATACTAAACAAATGGTCTGTCTAGCACAGGACAGGCCTCAGGCAGCTTCAGAGGAAGATCTTAGAAAGCTCTTTCTAAAGTATCTGGAAAGCAGGATCTTTCTTCCATACCCTATTCATTAGATATGGGTAACTAAACATGAGGGTACATTGCTTCCAAAATCTCTTCTTCTTTTTCAGAAGCTATGCTACTTAAATTCAGGCTGTTCTATGCTCCTGGCAAATGCCCTGGACTGTTGAATGCCCTTTTGCCTCATGTGGGTGTGAGTCCCAGAGATTAACCATGTACTTGTGAAGGAAAAGAATACCAATTTTAAACTGCTTATTTTCCTAATGAGACTGCATAAATGTAACTTATCAGCCCACCACTTTTCCTTAAGGATTTTCATATCTAACACATTTAGCCTCTACAGCAAAGAGTTTCACCCTTCTTAGACCTGCTTCACATAGAAGTTCACCCAGGTTCACCATTCTTCTTTCGTATTAGTCCAGCTGTACTAGCAAATAAAGACGGTTTGTTTTCAATGAGTGAAAGACACTGCTTGCTCTCTGCCCTTTATCCTGCCCTTCTCATCTGGGAAAGCACAAAAAAACCCAAAGGAACCCTGTTTTATCCTTACAAGATCTTAGGTGATACTCCTGACTAACTTAAAACTATCACAAGACCTTTAGGAACCTCTTTATGAATCCCCTTCTATGTCACCCCAAGGGAAAGGAAGAGTATCAGGGATGGGTTTTCAAAAGGTGGCAGGTACCCACCAACCACTGGGACACAATGCCTCTGCAAATAAGTTTTTAGAGGCTCTTGTTTCGTAAGGTACAACAAAATGCCCAAACATGCCCTCAAAAGAGAATCACGTTATGTATCTCCTCTTATCGATGTTAATCTGCTTTTATCTCTTGCAGCCTTTTTTGATGAACATAACTCTCTGAACAGTCACAGACCGTGATAATGGTTTTGTGCCCATCTTCCCTGCTGTCACAGCATGCTTGCACATAAATCATCTGCATGCCTCTACAAATACATAAGCCTGACAACCGCTGTGTAAAACATCCCATTGCTTTTTGGAAATGAACAGCAGATATATTTCATGTTTAAGCCTTCAGAACCACAGAGATGGGAATTTCATAAGCAAAAATGCAAGCTTCTTCCCAAAAGAGGCAGGCTGGCTTTGCAATCTGGTTACTAGAGGACAAAACATTTTGTACACAATTGGCATCTAAAGTCCTTCTGGTTTACAGAAGTCAATGTTCACAGACAAATATTTATTGCAGGAATATCTACCTATTATTTAAATAAGAAGTCAAGTAGTACCGTAGATTCTGATGGGTGGCTGAAACATGACTTTAATAACACATTTTATATGGTAATAATAATGTGATGTTAATAATACACTTTAATGACATCCATTGCCCTGAAGGGACAGGAAGCCAAGGGATTAGTCTTTGAAAACTGATCCTCAGGGCTTGACTATCATATGTCAAGGCCATTTTGGTACTCCTCTAGGAATATAAAGAAGTCTTTACATAAGCTACCTTTATGCCTAGTGAGAACACACTAAAAGGACCTTAACTATATTGCAAAACCTTTGATTTTTAGTGTTGGTCTTCAGTGGTCATCCCAGATTGTGGCACTCTCCATTCACGTCTGCCTACATCCTCCATTGGGTATTTTAAGGGAAATTTGAGACTATTTCAACAAGTTGTCTTTGAGTTTCCTGGGCCAGTTCACATACGATGCGCTTAAGTTTTGCTGTTATCACGTACACGTGGTAACAGGGAGCTGTCTGGTGATCTGATTTCCCTGGATACAGTTTAGTTTGCCCCTGTGTAAGCACCTTTAGTTTGTGTATTATGGCATCTCTCTCTTTTATACCTTGTACTTTAGCTGTATTGTGTTTACCTGCAGCTGATGAATGAGCAAAAGGAGATCATTGGCTTTTATGCCACAAAAATAATGCAGAAGACAGAACATATATTGAAGATTTACAATCTTAAAAACCCACAAACAGTAAATCTTATAAAAATAAAACCACATCATCTAAAATAGTAAATTTAAGCAGGCCCCAAAATTATAACCTCTTATTCTTGACTTCAGAGTAACTTAGGCTACTAGCACAAATCCAGGCAGTTTAGTCATGTTTGGAATGCATTAGCATGTATTGGGTGGCTCAACAGGCTGTTGAGATGAACTGTGTTGATGGCTTCAAACTGGAAAGTGACTGGATAGTATTTGACATTGGAGTTGGCAACAAGAGCAGAAGAGACAATGCAACAAGCTCCTTTGGAAGCTGTTTCTGGAGCTGTAAGGTCTCTTGCAGGAGCATGCAGAGGCTATGATGTCTGAACCTGGGGAGTATTAAGAGATTTTATCCATCAGTGGTGTAGATAACAGAAAACATTTGTCTGCAACACTTCATTATCAATGATTGTTATGGGAGATGAACCTTTTGAACAGAGCTGTTGAGAATCAAGGTCATTGCCCTGCTACAAATGCTAAATCTCTCAGTAGAGTTTTCCTTCAAACTGGAGCTAAGAGTCAGTATTTCAAAGTTCCCAAAAATTATGATTTAAAAGACATTAAACTGCTTCATTTTGATAACATTTGAGTCATCTCAGTTCTCTAACGTCAAAACATTATCGTAGAACATATCAAATGGAGTATTAAGATACATTATATCATTCGAACAAAATGGGTATGGTAAATTGACGTTCTTTGCCTTGTTAAAATGATGTTTCTATACTGTCAAAAAGAAGCTAGAAAAAGCAAATCCTTCTTTCAAGTAGACACTTGCCTGCAAAACCCTTTCATTTTTGACAGAACTTCATTCTCAGAAAGGAAGATTCTTTTGTCAGAAATGTTCTCAACCATCACATGTTTTGAAGCACAGAGGAATTAAACAAGGAACACGGCCTGCCCATATCTAAACGTTCAAGTAAATCGAAATTCCCACATTCCTTACTCATTCCCTCACGTTAACTTGCACAGCTGAGATTTACATAGACTGTAGGAGACTTGCTTCCCATTCTTCCAAAGAAAAATTCAAATCCCTGCTCCAGAAATCCTGCTTGAATAGGGATTGATAACATCTTTCCAGGAAGGAACTCCTCTTTAAGCAATGGCTTTTTAAACTTATGACCTGTTCAATATATTTATTACCCTGGGTTTAGTCACATGCATGCAAGCTGCTAAACCGATGCCTCCAAACTTGCAAATGCAATTCATCACCCCCCTATAGTCAATGTCTTGCCCACTGCCCATGTAGATTGCCCAGGAGCATCTGTAGTGCTCATGGATTCACATGAAGAAAGGCTGAGAGAGCTGGACTTGTTCAGCCTTGAGAAAGGAAGGATCAGGGGAGACCTCAACCCCATGTTCCAGTATTTAAAAGGTGGCTACAAAGAAGATGGAGACTCTCTTCCTGCAAGGACTCACATGGAAAAGATGAGGGAGAATGAGCATAAGTTACTCCTGAGAAGATGCTGACTGGACACAAGAGGAGGATTTCTCACAATGAGAACAATCAGCCATTGGAATCACCTCCCCAGGGAAGTGGTGGATTCCCAAGTGTTGGACACTTTTAAGATTAAGATGAACAAGGTGCTGGGACATTGTTATGGTTTAAGCACTGCGCCAGCTACTAAGGAGAAAAATAACTGCTACAGCTGAACCCAGGACAGGCATCTAGCCTAGGTCATGCCTTGCCTAGAAAGGTTGGACCACATGATCCATGAGGTCCCTTCCAACCTGGTATTCTACGGTTCTATGACGATTCAATGGTGTTCCTCAGGCAACCCAAATGTTTTTAGGGCTGGCCCCTAAAGTCAAACTATCTTGAAGAGACTTGTGAGTCTTAGTTAGACACCAAGAAAAATGACTAGAAGCCTAA
The DNA here is from genome assembly GCA_026283785.1 of Coracopsis vasa. Lineage (NCBI taxonomy): Eukaryota > Metazoa > Chordata > Aves > Psittaciformes > Psittacidae > Coracopsis > Coracopsis vasa. The sequence goes on from JANHGB010049843.1 coordinate 27,690, forward strand.
GGAGGCTCTGCTGAGCTGCTGCTCCACATTGTTCAAATCTGATGTTTTGCAACACAGCAGTACAATGGGAAGCGTGACGCAGGCAGAAGGAACACAGAAGGAAGCCCAGCCCTGGTACAAGCAACTACAAGAGGCTCAGCTCTTCTGAAAACTCTGGTGCCAGTTCTAGCAGGAGAAGAAGCAAAAACCCAGCCTGGAGCAGGGAACGATGTGGGTTCTGTCTGTCCCTGTCAAAGAGCTGTGTGGGCTTTTTCTACTGCAAATAGTTCTGCAGTCTCTAAAAAAAGAACTTAGCCTCTGTGTTCCTGACATCTGAGGTTTGTAAGGAGTATTTCTGAGCTGTGGGGAGGAGATCCAGCTGGATGGGAGGTGAGAATTCAAGTGTGTTCTTATCAACAGTCTGTAGCCAAGCTCTGAAACTTATGTTCTTCCTTGTGTTTTTTCACCCTCACCTAAATAAACTTACCAACAGGGCTAACGAAAGGAATTTTAGTGAATGTCATGAAAAAATTAATGATTTGAGCCAGGCTGTTTTATTAGGCCTGACTGATTTATTAGTTCCACTTAATCGGTAGAGTTGGTAAAGCTTTGAGATGCTCTGATAAGAACCCAGAAATCCAGATGTGGTTTGCTTTCCGTACATAAACAACAGCACGCTTTTCAGTTTAGATGGTTTTATGTCTGGGTCAGGAAAACAGCTACCAGAAAAGCAAGAAAGGAACAGTGTAGAGTCTCCATGAAGGAGGCAGGAGACAAAGTCCCTCAAGCATATAAATAGTCCACCTGAGTACTCATTCCTAGTCTCCAGCAAGCAGAATGGCAGACCCCAGATGTTTAGAGATGAAACACACAGATCTGAGCTAGACAGAGCCTGATGCAAAGTGACTCTGCAGCCCCTTTGTGCTGCCTGTGCATGCAAATACTCTACTGAATCACTGTATTACCACAGGATCACCTCCTACATGTAATCCCACCTGAGCCACTAGCCCAGCAAAGGTGCTGATGTGGACACTCAAGTAGGAGGACACTGAGGAAGTGTTATCAGGTGCCCAATATGTTTTCATCCTGTGCTGCTTCTATATTTTTGTGTGGTCTAGTGGACCATTACATTAGTCTCACGGTGGAGGGAGACAGCCCAACAGCTATAAGAAATGTCCTTCAATGATGCCTTGCTGGATTCACCCTTCTCACTCAACACTTCTCAGGCAGTTGATGTAAACAAGCTAAAAAATGTGAAGATCAGGCTGGGAACCTCATGGGAACACTTACATGGGCTATACTGCCATCGTCACAGCTCTCCTCGGGCAAATAACACATCAGATTCTCAGCTACAGATATATGCATAAAGCATAAATTAAATCCTAGATATATGACAAGCCTTCATGCGCTCCATGAAGGAAATGTGGAGAAGGGGATGAAACCACCCTGAAATGCCTGGCTACAGTGAGCATTTGCCAGCTGCAGTGATTATCTGGCAGAGGGGAAAAGGTGCTGGCACACACTTTGGCTTTGGAGGAAAGAGGTACTACATGGATGGCAGGGCAAGGCTGGAAAGGGGAGAACAGGGCTGATGCAAATGATCATGGTCAGTTTTAGGGGAGATTTCCCCCTTGCTTAGCTACAAAGCCTGGCTTTGTCCCCATCATCTTGCCCAGCAACAGGGTACCAACATCTCCTTTCTGCGGATCCCACTGTTACACCCTGCTACATCACCCCTGAAATCACAGAAAACATTGTCCTCAGAAATCATTGACAGCCCAAGACACGATGGCAACACAAGCGTATGCGTCAGCTTTTAGGATCATTATTGTAAAAGGTTACAGAAGGGATTCAGGTTAATGGAGGTAATCTGTGATTATCTGATGTAACAGATTGCTCTGCCAGTGACTCATTCCTTCTGCCACAATATATTGTGGGTTGCAGCTGTAAATAGCGAGCAGGATGGAGTCAGCTCCCAAGCTAAGGCTGTTCCTGTTGTTTGGAAAAACCCCTATAAGAGAGGGTGCCAAGCCATTGCAGGTGTCTGAAAGCCCAGCAGAGCTTTACTGGGGGGAGTGGGTCGTAGCAGTGTACTACAGTCACTCATTCACGGGTGTTACTATAGCTACCAGTTGAAGGACCCAAAAAGAAAAGCAGAAATAGAGAAAATTAGGAGGTAGAATACAAAAAAGAGGAAACTTGTCATAAAGCAAAGGCAGAGGGTTCCTCTGATCAGCTAATGAAGTGCTTCAAAAGCCACGAGTGAAAAACGAGGCTCGAAGGTTGCATGGCGTAAGTGTCAGATGATGCAGGCAGCTGGCCCACTCTGGTCTCGCCTCTCCCACCCACCCTGAGAGCTGGCGGTGGTGAGCACCATCCTAATAAACACAAAACAGCAGCTTAGTCCCAGGGCTGGATTAACTATTTCCTCATTGCTCACAAAGTCCTGCGCTTCCACTTGCTTTCCCCACAGCCCTGGGGGTAGAATTAAAACGAGGTACTGATTTGGACTCCAGGAGAGAGCAAAACCTCAGTACTGTGATGTCCTGGAAAACGATGGAAGAATCATAGGACCCTAGAATGGTTTGGGATGGAAGGGACCTTAAAGCTCATCCAGTTCCAACCCCCTACCATGGGCAGTGACACCTTCCACTAGAGCAGGTTGCTCAAAGCCTCTTCCAACTTCAATTAACAAGAAGACATCACCATGCAGCAACCTCACATCACCCAGTGTGAAGCCCCTGGTTCTGCTTCAGAGCGGTGCCGGATGCCCAAGCTACCCCAACACACCAAAAGCAGCTGCAGGCAGGGACAGACACTTCTAATACGTACATAAATCTAAATTAATGTATAATTCCCCCTCACATGCTTTCCTGACAGCCAGCTGTTCCATTTGCTTGCTGTTATCCTCGCTCCGAGATTAATGTCGCTGTCTGCGACAGCTTATTAACCATTTTTATTACAGAGCGTATACATTTGGCTGGTGGTGGGCAAAAGCTAAGCCTTTGAGTAAATAAAATACAGGGCAGCTCGCAGGGAATGACAGAGAACAGATATCTGCAGGGTCTTTACCCTGGCTCTGAAAGCCAATAATGGTGGGAGGTCAGAGATCACCAGCTTAATTGTCCCACGAATTAATGGTGACGAACGCCTGTTTCCCCTCTTGTTAAAACTGACACCAGATACTTCAGAGAAAGCAGAAGGGCTCCTGGCCACAAAGGAATGTTTTGATGGCTGGAGCTGAGATTGTTGCCAGTCCCGGCCCATCAGAGGAGCATGGGTCAAACAGTGTCATTGTAGGAAACTGCTGCTGACTCCAGAACTGAACCTTCTGGGTCCAGTCGAGCAGCCATGGGTTATCCTGGTTGCTTTGGGAAGAAACGCTGTTTGCTTATATTTCAAATAGATCAGGTCTTTGAATATAGCAAGTGCAAAGTAAATAAGTTAAATTGGAGGAGTGTGAGTTGCACCATAAAAACCAGCCTGAGCTTGTTCCTTCCCGCTTTGAAGAAAGATTGAGAGCAAAAGGTAATAGTAATACAAAATGTATTCTAAATAGCCATTTTTTCTCCACATTTTCCCCTCTGCATTTTCCTCTCTCATTGTCCTGCCTAACCCTGCTCAGCAATGCATATTTGAGTGGAAAGTGTCATCGTGAGAGGAGTAATGAAACCGGGAAATACTAAGGGACCATTTTTATCCTGTTAGTGACATTTTGTGAAGCTGGCTAACGCTTTTCTATTGAAATGACTTCTTCCGCAGTTAAGAATGAGGTCTGCTCACTTCTTGTTGCTCAATCTCATCTCAATTCAGATTTTTGTGTGGAGTTGTAGGAACAAGGATGAAAGCTCCCCTTTGTTTTAAGGTGGTTACGTTCATTTTGAGCTGTTGTGAAACAGACTGAAGGGCACATCTTTCCCATTCATCTGAATATACGTGAGCCCCTCTGGTGTTTAATTTAAGCTATGTAAACAAGGGACAAGCACTTTGAGTTTCAAAAGATATAGCAACAACCTACCAGTCAGTTTGTGAGAGCCATAAAGTGACTTCTTACATCTTAAGCCATTCCCCTCATTATAGAACACTCTGATGCCTTTAATTAATAGTGGTAATGTGTAACACTGCCGGTAAGGATATGTAGCATTGAATGAGGTGACTAAAGTCTACACATTCTTTCAGCAGTGTATTTCCACAGAGGTCAGGTCGATCAGGGAACTGGTTTTCAAGTAAATCTATGTGCTCAAGTCTCTGACCAAGCTAATTATAATGGTGCCTTTAGCATTGCTGTCTTTAAGTGTCTGCCAGCATGTCCTTAACAAACCACTAGGTTCATGTTTTTCTTGCCCAGATGGAAAAGTCTGATTATCAGCTCCAAGTCAATTCCTGCTCTGAGGCCATGTACACTTACACCCCATGTGAATCCAGCTTGCTGAGCTTCAATTAACAATAGAGAAGTTAGTGACAAGCTGTCACTGAACTGTATACTTGCTTGCTGCTTGCTTCTGCCACTCATCAATATCCAAAGGAGAAAGGCTGATCAGTCTATAGGGCTAAACAGTCCCCCCTGAAGACTTAACATGGTCCTAAAGGACTAAGGGAGGCGTTTGGCTCAGCAGTTCCAGTTTGCCTGACATGCAGCAGAGCAGATGGGGAGAGATTTTTTAGCAGGGCCTGTTGCAATAGGACAAGGGGTGATGGTTTTAAACTGAGGGAGGGAGATATGGGCTGGATGTGACGAAGAAATGTAATGAGGATGGTAAAACATTGGCACAGGTCA
>JANHGB010049844.1:5347-35989 GCA_026283785.1 Coracopsis vasa
TGTGTGGGCCGGGGTCGGGAGGAGGTGTCGAGTTCCCCGAGGGCTGCGGGTCTGGGCGGGTCGCACCGTGGGCAGGGGCAGTCATCCAGGCGGGGTGGGTGGCGGGTGATGGCCGGGTGCGGGAGCATGGTAAGGCCACAGCCTCGGCTCTGAGGAAGGGGCCGTCCCCATGGGGAAGGCTGGTAGTACTACTGCCTCGGCCATCAGGGCTTTAGGGAGGCCTCCTTCCTGGGGGAGAGACCTGTGGTGGGAGCAGAACAGGCATGGAAGCAGCAGGCCAGGCTAGGTCCGTGCAAGGTGTAGCCTTGTCTGGGTGACAGGAGAGGTAGGTAGTGGGGAGATGTGAAAGCAGTATCTGTGCAGGGAGCATTGCTGAAGTAGGGGCTGGAAAGTGGAACAAGTCTGCAACAGCGTGTGTGTGTCAAAGAACCAGAGTATCACTGACAGAGGCAGAACTGGAAGGGAGGCAGTAGTACTTGCCTGGTGCCAAACCTGGTGGGGGGGATGGGAAATTCTCTACCAGCCTGGACACCCTCTCTAGTGGAAGAGATGCTTCCTGCTGTAGAATTAGTGAGCAGCCCCTGGGAACATATGACAACTCTAAAAAACAGGCAAACAGTATTTACAAACAGTAAATACTGAACTGCATCTTGCTTTGGGCTTGAGCACACTGCATGGAGCAGAGTAAAAGATCAAATGCTAATAAACAGATTTGTAGATGAACAGGAGATTGTTGTGGTAGGCATCACAGTGTGCAGATGATGTGCAAGTCTGGCAAGGCTGAGAATGACCTAGATCTAAGAGATGCCAGGTGGACATTGTCCACTGAAAAGAGTCATCCATCAAATGTCAATAGTTCTGTGCCAGCAAAAGCTTTTCAGAGGTATGCATCTCTGTTTTACAGATTCAGACAAAGAACTGAGATAAAGGGCCTACATAAGAGGAAGCAATGAGTCCTTGTTGAAGCACCAGACAGCAGGTAAGAAAACCAGGAATGAGCTGATGCTGAGTCAGACTGCATTCTTTTGATCGCACTACTTACGTTTTGTTTTTTGGATATGTGAACCACATACCTTAAAAAGTGTCCTTCTCTGTGGTGTTCTCGGCATTATGGTAGGCCTGTGTTGCCTGCATTGAGAAGCCAGGGGTGTTAATGAATTGGGAGTGAGCCTGAAAAATTCATTTAGAGCTCCTGGGAGGAAATTTCAATTTAAGCTGTAAGCCAGTGCTTGTCACATGCCACCCAGACAAGAAGTCCAAAGTCTGTGCTGAAGTAGCTGTGTTGTCTGTGTAATCACAAGAAGTCTACCCTGCCAGAATCCCAATGAAATCCTTTCTGATGATCTGCTCTTGCCATAATTGCAATGCCAAAGTTAAGCAATTCTAGTGACCCTTTCTTCTGTTAGATTATTTATTCCGACCACATTGGTTTTTTTCCACACGTATTTTAACTGATCCCTTGATGGCTGCTGCAGGTGTACTGATGGCCTTTCTGTCCTCTCCTGAACTCACTGTTGAGATCCAATTTGAAGGAGCAGCTATTTGGTACCCAGCAGCTGGTCCTTTGATGAAACCTTTCAGTACTTATCAAAGCACTTCTAGTACAACTCCTTCTTCTTTTCTTCACTTACTGAATCACTGCAGAAAGTGTATGTATCCCAAGAATGCTTTGCATACAGTGTGTTTCAGCTTCTGGATGTTAAATCAGCATTTAAGCAAGCAGGTCTTAGCTGTGGTATTCTGAGCTTTTGGCTTTCCATTCCTTTCCAGGCACACAGTGCTCTTGAAATCATGGGAATGCATTTCGGCAGGGCCAGCAGAGTTCCAAAGTGCAAGCCATGGCTATCTTCATCTTTAATATTAACAAGGCAGTGGGTCAGGAGGGGAAGAGTTATGTGCCAAGACATGTTGCCTTTTCAAACCAGCTTTCTGAACCAAAGATGACCTCGCATTCTTTTCCCGTTTGTTTCAAGTTGTTTGTTGGCTGCTAAGTCACTTGCTTTGCAGCTTTCAAGCCCTGAATTCTTACCTCTGCTATCTGCTCTAAATACAATCATGTGACATAGTATGTAGGGGAAATAGACTTCAGCTGTGAAAGAAGTATAGTCCTTTGCAGGTCACCCCCCTTTTTGTCCCAGAGCAGGACAAGTAAAGTCAGATAGAATAATTTTTGGTCAATGTGCTGATGTGAATGGGGCCAGAGCTGTCTTGGAGAAAGGGTTTGTGGTGTGGCATATGAAGTGCTTTTAAAAAGGTGAAGAAAGGCAAGCTGTTTGAAAAATAGCAAAATAAACAAGTTTCAGTAATATGCCACTGTATTTTTCGGTAATTGTTTGAAGTAGACTCAATGCTTGTGAGTTCTGGAGGTGAGCTCCCCAACCTCTTAAAATGTCTGCTATGTTTTATGGAGGGTCTACTGAAAACTGGACTCTGGAATTTCTGTGTATTGACACATCTGTAGCATGGTCCCATTCAGTAGTTCTGGAGATAATAACGAATTAACAGGGTTGTGTACCTGTTAGCAAGGGTCTAGCTTTTACAGCACAGTGTGACAAGAGTAATGTAGTAGTGGTTAATAAACCTCTGCCATTCATGTTGCTGGGAGAAGTACAATATCTAGGGGTTTCAATGAGTCTGCATGTGATACAAATTCAGAGCAGGATTCCTCTACGAAGAAATGAAGATCTGGCTTTTTGACTAATCTCTGCTCTTTTGACTGGGTTGTCAGGAACTAGAATTGTCATAATAGAGCAGAATTTCTTGGCTGTTCAACTTAGTTGATGCTTTGACATTAAATTTAAGGCCCTGAAGCTGTGTATGTTCATCTCCTTGCTTGAAGACTTTGGCTGGGGAGATACCCCCTTTTCATATGACACCTTGAGCTATGGAGAGAGTAAGTGCTTGTGGCGTTTGTGCTAGCTGTTTATATTTCAAGTCACTAATAACTAGGTACATATGATCTTCTCTGAGGGGGATCCTTTTTACACAGGACTGCAAAAGAGCTATGTCCGTAATCTGTGCAAACAGCAGTGATGCCTTAGGGCATGAAATCGTCCATCCTGTTTCCCTGCCAGTTCCCCTACCTGAGGGCTTTTCCTTAGATCTAGATTGGCTGAGTCTGTAACTGTAAGTAGGAAGAATGTTACTTTTAAAAACTGAAGTACCTTTACAGCTGGTTGGAGGGGGAAGGGTGACCTGTGGTCAGAATTCTGAACTGTAGTGTAGGGTACCTAATTTCTGACAGATTTATTGTGTGAGTGTGTTCAGGTTGTTACTGTTTCTTGCTCTTCATTCTTTGGTTGCAGTATACAATTGACGCCCATCTTACTGGTGATTTGAGGAAGAGTTCCTTAAGTGTCTGCAAGATGCTTGGATACTGTGGTGTTGAATGCTTTAGTAATGTTCAGTAGAGGAGAGATGAAAATGATATTCCAAGCTATGACTTCAAAATAAGGCAGCCTTCTGTGTGATCCGCTGTCCTGGGTATTCTGTAGCATGGTGAAATTGCTATAGAGTGGAAGTCAGGCCCTGCCTTGTTTAAGACAACTGGGCACTTTGCGATTCTCTCCATTCTTTACCTTCCCAGGAGCTGTTTGCTTGTTTCCCTGGCTTTTAACACCTAGCTGAATCTTTTTGACTTAAATTAATCTTCTCTCTTTTTTGCCCCACCATTTGTTCAAGACTTGGAAATTGTTCTCTTCATGTCAGGATGTTTATGTGTGGTCTTACTGCTCATATCCTCAGACAGAGAGGGTTGAGGGCAGCAGCTTGCAGGCTGGCTCGTATTTGGAATGACATGAGCCAGCCTCTCTGGAGTGTTGTCCTGCAAGCTGTGCTTAGGACGGAAATGGCATGGAAGGCCCTGTAGGAGTGTGAGAATAACATTGCAATGGTTGGAATGCAGGATAAGCATCACTTGGGTGGGCTCAGTTTTCCTCTGCTTTTCAACAATGCTGGGTGCCAAGCCTGAGGAAGACTGCTGTGCAAAGGTGAAGGAGCTGGAATGTATTCTTCGGTTGAGGTGAATGCAATTCAGTGAAACTGATAGGCATCAAACTGAATAATGATTTTAAAGTATTTTCACATGATGTCTAATCTGTGGAAATTCACTACCACATAATAGCACTGAGGCTAAGAGCTGAGCGGGATTCAGAAAGATCAAGCGCTTATGAGTGGAAATGTTCAGACTTGCTTTAGTTAAAGAGCTTGCTTTAGAAGGTGTATTTTTCAGACACAACCCAAATTCTCTTAACAGGTAAAGGTTTGAAGAAAGGGCAGTTTGTTCCATAATTGTCCACTGAGGCTTTTTGCTCCATCTTTTAAACCACCTTGTATTGGCCGATGTCAGAGGCAAGGCACTGAATCACACTTATTTGCTGTTAGGTGGCCACTAACCTTTTTTTTGTGATAACTGCATTAGTTAAAAAACCACCAGCCAAAACACAAACCCACAAAGCACTTCAGCTGCTTTGATTAGCCCTGGTACTTGAGGATTTTAAGCTGCTGAAGAGCAGGGTCCTTGGAAAGATAGTGCAGTACACAGATAAGGACTGTCTTATTCATGAATGTGAACACATGTAAGTATTGTCTCTTCGTGCCAAGTGGTCAGGGAAAGCGCTTTGTGCTTCCTGCTGTTGCTTGTAAAAAGGAAAAGAACATGTGGAGTTTGGCCTCTCCACGTTGCAGTCTTGTAGTGGACTTTAGTCCAGAAGGCAATTGAAATGAAGGGCTTTAAGGCTGTTCAAGTGAGATCCAGTATGTCATAGTGTGAGCCTCAGCACACTAGTGTCTGGGAAGACACGGTCTGTGTCCTGTGCTCATGTCCAATCTGTGTTGAGGATCAAGAGAATATCAGTGCTGCTTAGTCAAGTAGGCATAAATTCAGATTGATGAATAGGCTAATAAAGGTAAGTGGCAGCGGTATGGAGACACATGTACAAAGGTGTATGTTTGTAAGGTTTTCCTAAATGCAAGGGGAACTCCTGAAGAAAAAAGAGTGCATGGGGGGATTTTCTGAGCTAGGAGCAGGTCATGCAAACCTTGAGATCCCTGTATGGGTGCCCTCTCTATGGGCTGTTCTAGGAAAAACATGTGCTTTAGGGTACAATGTAACCCTTTTGTGGCAGGTGTAATAATGGCTGAGTAAAGGGTTACTGATGGTTCACAGAGGTTTTGTGGTGCTGAGAAAGTGAAATGGGTCAGGATTGGAAAATAAGGTTTCCTGCAAGGGTTAAGCTGGTTTTCAGGCACAGAGAGTCTGGCTTGCTGCTAGTGGCAAGAGAGAACTGGTTTAAATTTCTGATTTCTGAGGGTCAGCAAATTCAGAACTGAAAATCCCATAGTGACTACTGTGTCTTTGCTCGAGTTCAGTGTTTGTATTTTGGCTCCGTGATAAAGCTGGCTTTGGCAATGCTGTGGGAGTCATAACTGGATTTTCTTACTCTTGTGTTTAAGGTCTCAGTTGTCCAGCTGCATTAATGTAGCACTCATGCATGAATGGTTGTGAAATTAAAAGGGACACATTGGGTAGTTTCTTTAACTATTGGAGAATTATACTCAGGCTCATTAAACAGCCTTACAGCATTTGTAACAAAATAATGTAAGTTTTTCCTGAGATTAATAATTAGATAATCATTGTGGCAGTAAGATTTTTGACCATTATTTTAGCATATGCTACTCAGGGTAACTGCTTTTAGACAAGCTTTCTACAACTCCCAGAGATGTCTTGTTTCATTATCTCCTAAATCAGATTTCGTCCTGCAGCTTTGCTGTTCATTATTGAGGGCTCGGCTGCTGCCTGTCGGGAGGTGACTTGAAATCTGCTCTGTTGCACATAACTTAAAAGTGATTGCAGTTAGTTCTACTGTCTGTTTTTTCTTGTGCGTTTTTATTTATAATTTTTTCCCTTATGGAGAACTCTTCCCTTTTCCCTTTTACGTGTGGGAGATCTATGCCCAGTGTACTGTGTGCACAGCCCTTTTAAGGGAGTTAAAGGGGGTAAGAAAATAATGTAAAATGACAGGATATTTGTTTAAAATCAAAATTGTTTTAAGTAACCTTTCTTGAGAGTGGACTTCAAGTTCACATCCTGCCTTTAAGTGGTTTTGTTTTTCTGAGCAGAAAGTGCCTCATGCACTAAATATGCAAAATATATTTCTTGAACTTTTAGAATTGAATTTCTAAGCATTGCTTGCACTATGGTTATGTAAATACCATGAAATGAAAACTGCTCAGAAGGATTTTCTCAGGTGACTGCATTTTGCTAGCGATACACTCTATAGTAGATGTTTATGTAGGCACTCAATCCAATTTCTTCTTGGATTAGTGCAAAGTGTCGTTCTTGAGAAGCTTCTCGTGCCAGGTTGGATTGATTCCTGAAAGCAAATCACCCTTGCTGGGCTGCAGAATTTCTGCAGAGTCTACTTATAAGTGTATCCGTTTTGCCTTGATTAGATGATGCCTTTGTAAATAGGTCCCCAGGTGCATCTGAAATGGCTATAACAGAATTCAGTGTCGTCAAGGCTCCAGCTGGATGGGTAGAGCTGTATTACTATGCAGCTCCAGAGATGATTTACTACCCAACTGACAACTTGCAATATAAACATTAGTCCAAGCATGATCTTGTCCCAAAACCCCGCCTGCACAGGGAGCCAGGAGTCTTCCTGCCACGCGCCATAAATCGTTTATGGTTTGCTCATGCTCGTACATTTGAAAACCAGCTGTGTACTGGGATTAGCAGTTTGCAGAAGGCCCGTGCGGGTCTAAATTAGGGTCTCTTGCACTGGTGGTGCATGCCGGTGTCAGAATAGCGGGAGTGCCTCTCTGCAGTGGGAGGAGGCAATTTACTCTAGGAATGGGGGGTGGATGCAGGGTATCTGTGAGGGTACAGCAGCCAGGGGAGAGCATTGGATTGCACTGCTCAGATGCCTGGCTGATAGCTGCTCAGCATGGTGAAAGATTGAACAATTAATTGTTGACTATGTGTCTTTTAAATTTTATTTATGTATTTATTATTTCTACATATTTTGTATGTATAATATATGTACACACAAAATACAAGCAGACTATTTCTGTCTTGTAGAAGCTGAAGGAGTTTTGGGGTCTTTCTTTTACATTGTGACGAGTGGTTTCATTTTTCCTAGCCCAAGGTAGCAGAATCAAATTATATGTAAGGCCATCTGGGGCTTCAGAACTAATTTCAGCTTTTATAAAAAGTTTTACTGTGTCACTTGAATTTATTACAGCTTTGCAACTTCAGCTCCCAAAGTAAGACTATTTTTGGGCTGGCTGTGATAATTTAAATCACCTCCTGGAGCTTCTAATGACTAATTTGTGTTTATGGTGAAACCTCACATTTATCCAAACCCTGGAAGCACAATCTATTTGATAACTCTTAAATGTACGATGCTTTTACATTGATGCCTAGTAAATCAAAGCCTGAAGTCAGTTGGGAACTTCAGGTCTTTCTGTAATGAGGAGAATATGCAGATTTTGCTGTACAAATGAGACTAGACAGTACAGTTCAGATACCTCCTATGTGCTGGCTGAAGGACCCAGCTGCTGAGTAAAGCAGATAGAAGCAGATCATTTTTAGCTGGGTTGGTGTTGCCATCAACAAATTCTTTCTCGGTTGGGTTGGGTAAGAATCTGGGTGGAATGTGTCATCAAGGTGCCCTCTCCTAGATGCACCAGCTGAACATAAGTGCTTCCAGACTGTACCATGAGCCAGTGGGCTCTGGGCAAAGCAGGAGACTTGTTTCCAAAATGACGCAGTTAGAAGTTCTTAATATTTTGTTGAAGCTTCTGCACAAGCATTCCTCTGAAATAAGACAATTTTCCTGGAGCTTCCTTTTCTCCCCTCTGTCGTAGGTTTGGGGAGAGTAGCTGGAAGGGCTCATCTTAGTTTTGTTTGAGCCTAGGAGCTGCCTCCATTTTTCTTATTCCTTTTGGTGAAAGGCTGTACAGTCTGTTTGATTCTGTGCTTTGCTGAGATGGAGGCCAGATAGCACCACATATGTTTGTGGCTGTTTATGTGGGCATTTGAGATTTCAAGGGCACCTGCTAATGAATTGTAGGTCATTTCATGTCAGATTGGCTAAGTTTCCATAAGGCTGTTTCGTTGTTGCGGCAATGCATATGGACTGTGTATGTTTGGGGATCCCTATTACCTATCTCAGATGGAGAGGGCTTTCCTCCCGTTTGCTGCCTCCTTTCTTGCCACAAGAAAAAAATAATCACCTGATTCTGGTGAGCTGTAACCTCCTGATGGAATGAGATGTTTTGCTGTTACTTACATAGACTTTCCAGATATATACAGAGGTTAGAGAGGGGCGTGGGTATGTGATTGTATTTCGAGCTTTCCCTCCTCCTTGTTTTTGATGCTGCTGCTGGAATTCACCCTTCCCTTTTTCTGGGAACTAGTGTGAAGGAATTGCTGTCACCCAGAGAAGAATCTGCTTTCCTCAAGGCCTTAGCTCTCCAGGTTAGGAGTTTGCCTGACTTCCATTGGCAGTAGTTTGTTTGTGAGCTTGCATTACTCAAATCTTCTGAGGTAGGTCTGAAGGGAACAATTCAGGGCAGTGGAAATCTCAACTCAGAGATGCTGGGATAGAGAAGGAAGGAAAGACTAGAGTTAGCAATACAGTTAACTTTTCTCCCCTTACCCCCCTCCTTTTTTTCTCCGTTTCCTCACCTGCCCAGCTGTGTAGTAGGTTAGCAGTACGTGTCTGTTCTTATTCTTATGAAAGTAGACTTTGTTCTCTGAAGACTGCTAATCATGCCCCATGGGGGTGTAATCAGTTATAAGGTATTTAATACAGTGCAGGCGGGAACAGACCGCCTGGCCGGGCTGGCAGATTGCAACACTACAATTATAAAGGGCCCCTTTCCCCCACTCACCCGCCCACCGGTGGCAGGATGCGGGTTGTACCTTGCAACAGTATTAAGCCTATGAAAAATAAAGACGTAGTGGGGGAAGGGAGAGCAGAGGCTGAAGAGGCAGCTCCTGTTCTGGGAAACAGGCAGACCTACATTCTGTGAGAGCTGCAGTCATTTCAGGTTGCACTGTTGAGACTTGTGAATGTTTGGGGTTTGAATCCTGTCACCATCAAAGTGGATTACACAGAGATGGCCCTTGGCAGCCTGTAGAGCAGCAGGGCTTCCGTCCTCCCTGAAATGGGTTTTCTTGTGGTGACTGGGTTTGGAGAGGTATGGAGTGGTTAGAAGTGGAGGAGCCCTTTCTCCTGCATGCGATGATTTAGACACCTAATCTGTTTGGTGCTTTTGTAAATCCTGCCAGGCTTCTATTTATATCTTTGGATATAAATCTATTGGTAAATCTGGCCTGTCATGCTGCTTTCTTCTGAATACTGGAGCAGCTTAACCTTACTGCCTTAGAAGAGAGTAGGTGGCTTGAGGCCTTGCTCTTTAATGGGTTTGGGAAACTTTACTGGATCTCATCCGGTCTGTTCTTGTTGCCTAATACCAGACCATTCCCCTTGGTGAGGACCATGAAATACACATATGGGGTGTGGAGAAGCTGGGTCATAGCCTTATAAACCATCCCTGCTCCAGCAGCTTGCTGGATGCATTGGCATGTGGCTGGAGCTTGTGGCTACACTAACCTTTCCTCTTCCAAGTTCCCCAGAGATTACTGTGTTTCAGCCCTTCATTGGGGCTCTTTGAGTTTGCTGACGCTGTTTTGTGCAGTGATAGCATAGGTCTCCCTCTGTGTGTGTTCTCTGCTTCTTGGAAAGTAGAAGAGAATATGTGTTCTACTATATCAATTTGTGTTAAACTGTTCTGTCATTTTTGCCTCATGAAATCCTGCTCCTTTATGACATCCAGAAGTTCAGAACCTGCTCTGTGAAGCACAGCAGATAGAAGCTTTTTTTTTTTTTTGGCAGCCTTTTGAATATTGGTGTAGATTCAAGTGGGATATATTCTTGCTACAGCACTTGTGACAGCGTTGGCTTTCCTGCTTGGTGCTGAAAGAACACTGGCTATTAAGTCTCACAGTTGGCCTTTAGCACTGGGCAGTGAAGTTTTAGGAGTGGGATAAATGGAGACAAGGATATCCTACCAGGTGTAATTCCTAAAACAAAATCCAAAATGATAAGCATATAATTTGATTTAAAACCTGATTAGTTTGTATTGTGACATCTTTGGTTCTATAGCTTGCTTTCTCTTCTGCAAAGTGCCTGAAGCAATAAGATCATGGTCAGGGATTCACATTTTAGGCACAAGGCTAAAACAAGAAATAACTATTACTATCAGTTACCTACTATATATTAAAAAATAAAATTAGAGCCAAAGAAGAAAGCCTGGAAGGTGTCTAAACCAGATATGCATCAAGTCAGTTCTTAGTTAATGGGACCAGGAAGAAACTCTTCTTTTGCAAATACAACAACCTACAATGCATTGCTCTTACGTATTTGCAGAGATCAGGTGGGATATGCTATTGATCTAATTCATTACAACAGTTATTTTATGCTATTATTGGAAAATGCTGCTATAAATGGCATACTTGTTTTTATATATTTTTAACTAATGGAGAATTATTCCTTCCATAGATCTTTTATAGGGTATTTAATAATTATATGGGAGTCTTCTAGTTCTCCATTATATTCTATAGATTTTTAAAGCCATCTTTACAAAAACCTATTTACATTTCTGTATCACCCTATTGATTAAATCCCTCTCTATTATATTCCAAAGTGAAGACTGCAGAAAATCAGCATTAGCTTCTGATGCTTAGTAGTCTCGAACACACGTCTGGAAGAGAGAAAATAGCCCTTCCTTTAATAAAGCATGCCTTGGGGGCATCTGAATGCTTTCTCTTCTTTTTAAAATCATGAGCGTGACAAGCCTTTTTCTGCTGTAACCGTGATGTTCCTTAAGCGTCCTACAAATGTACCTTCTGGCCCCATCTCTAATGGGGAGGTACACCTTATTCACCTGTTAACCTGAAGAAGAAATGAACAACTGGATCCATTTGAGACGGAGCCCACTTCAAGGGCCAGTTTTCCTGTTGGTGGTCAGAGGTGGGAATGGTGCTTGTGAGCTCCTTCCCCCAGAGGCACCACAGGGCATTCAGAGGTTTGTCACCCTGTTGAGGTGAGCTGGCATTGTGTGAGCACCCATCTCCCCTCTTCTTTCTGTAACCCACTATACCTCTCCCCAGCCCACCCCACCCCATCTCTCCTCTCTCCCACCCTACTGCATCCCATATTTCCCTACCCCATCCCACCTAACTTTGCCCTATCACGGAATGGTTTGAGCTGGAAGGGACCTTAAAGCTCATCCAGTTCCAATCCCCTGCCACAAGCAGGGACACCTTCCACTAGAGCAGGTTGCTCCAGACCCCGTCCAACCTGGCCTTGAACACTGCTAGGTATGGAGCAGCCACAGCTCCTCTGGGCAACCTGTGCCAGCGCCTCAGCACTCTCACAGGGAAGAACTTCTTCGTTATATCTCATCTAAACCTATTCCATCCTTTTCACACCCATCCCACTTCTCCCCGCTGCACCGCACCTCACCTCACCTCACCCCCTCACACCTCACCACCTCAGGACAGGGGGACTGACATCCTGAGGGAAGGAAGCTTTGCCACGCACCGGTAACACGACACAAGCCGCAGCCGGGTTCCCGCCCCTCGCTGAGTACCGAGGCCGCCATGAAGCACCCCCTCGGCTCCCCTGTCCCCACACAGACCAGTGATCGCCACCGGCAACCGAGACCGGGAGCGAAGTGGCGGGAGGAGATGGGCGTGACCAGGACATGAAGGAGGCGGGGCCAGTTTGCTCCTCGCATTCTTATTGGTGGTTCCTGCTTGTCCGTTTGGGCGGGGGGTTTATTGATTGGCTTGTGGCTCCGCGTTAGTGGAGCGGGTAGTGAGAGGTGTTTGCTGAGGAGTCGTCGGCGCGATTCGGTCCTCGGGGCTGAGGGGAGGCGCAGGACGGTCGAGCCGCAGCAGGTAAGGGTAGGGCCGCTGCCGCGCAGGAGCTCCGCTTGCAGCCCTGCCCCGCCGACCTGGCGCCGTGCGCCCGCCGTGGCGGGATTATGTAACCGCCCCGTCGGCTCTCCCTGCGGCGCCCGCCGTCCTGCCCCTTCCCCGGGACCCGCGCTTACCGCGGGGCTCCTTTCGCCGGAGGCCTTTCTGGTGCGGGGCGAGCCCGGGGTTTCTCTGCGATTGGCGGTGGGGAGCCGTGCGCTGAGAGTGGTGGACCGGCCGGTGCGGGTAGGAGCAGCTTGGTGAGGTGCTGGAGCACCCCGTGTGTGGGGCAGGCGGAAAGGGGGTCGCGCAGCAGTGCGGGAAGCGATGAGTGCCGGCTCGGGGCAGGTGGGTGCTCGCAGCGATGCGGGCCTGTCCCGGCTACTCGTGCACCTTAAAGCTGGGGTGCATGCAGCGAAGCCCGTATCCCTGAGGGAGAATCTTCTTGGACTGCTTTAAAGTTGTCCAGCATCGCGCACCGATATTTGATGCTTATTACGACAGGTAGCTCCCTGAAGTTGTTGGTCTGTTTTTTACACACCTCTCCTAGCTTCTTTTGTATCCCTTTATTTTGTCTTTTTACTGCTTGAGTTTGGAGTTTAATCTAGTTTCCTAAAAGGAGAATGCATGATGGGTTTATACAGTTGAGAGAAATCATACAAGTAAGAACTGTAGTTATTTAATCAGAGGTTATGCTTTACTTGGGCTGCTGTGTTAAGCTTTCAAGTTCTGCACTTACAAATTGATTTGCTCGGTGTTGTTTACCTACTTAGAATGGTTGCTCTGTGGAAAAGAAAAGCTCTTTTTCTATGGAAATACATAATTACTGTAAAGAAACTCTGCTGCACTTATTCTTGCAGTAAAACTGAATTATATAGTCACACATCATTCCTGAACAGATGGAAATCTGAATACTGTGAGAGTATAGATCTCAAAAACTATGAACACTAACAGTCGAAAGGACAGAAAATTACTTTATGAAGATTATCAGATTTGTTAGCTAGTAAGTGCTGCCTTTCTTGTCCCATTCTCCTTAAATTTCTGAGAAAGTTGTCAGCGATGTGATATAGCTTCTCTGCCACCTTCCAAATATTACAGTGTTTACTCAGATTCGATGACTTCGTTTGTCTTGAAAATGCTTGTCGTTGCATTGGTGTCCTCGGTATTTTTTAAGTTAAATCACTTGTGTGTACCGGCAGAAAATCCTTTTCAAGGAAACAATGACATTTTATTCCAAGTCATCAGTGTCAAGTACCTTCTAGGAGTTAAACGCTGTGAACAGCTCCTGTTGAATGTGGTACTGACATACAGGGTTTCTTCCTTTTTTCGTCCTAGCAGGGAAAAGGGAAGTAGGTCTTGGTAGGAATTGGGGTCTAGTTATGAATTTCGCGTTACAAGCTCGAGGGCTATTAAATGTGTTCCACTGACCTCTGTGTGAGGTGACAGGTCTGGCTGCAGGCCAGACATGTTGTAGTGCTGTGTGTCCCTTATAAAACTGGCTCGCTTTAAATAGAGTAGCGTAGAGGCCAAGTGAAGGTAATCTAAAAGCTTGTTCTGGTTTCTTTGGTTTGGGGATTTTTGTTTTTTGAATTCCTTAATGTTACCATGGTAACTATAGTGGTCGATTAATCATGGCTCAGCTTCTTGACTGTAAGAACAGCATGTAAAATCTTCATGCCTGGCATTGGTTGCTAAAAGTATCATCTTTCCATTGTGGAATGGTGCTGGAGTCTTGGCTTAGTAGGGTTGAGCACCAGTGTCTGCTGGCTTGTTTTCACCAGGGCTTGAGGTACAGATTGTTTGGCAAGCCAAGGCCAGTAGAGTCCCTTTACTAGTCATAGGATACATCCTTGGCATGGGAGGCACAGCAATATGCAGGTCTTGAACTGCTTGAGCTGGCCAGCCCTGCTTTAGATGAATAAAACTGAATAGTCCCTTTGGATGCTAAAAGCTTCCAAAAATAGTTACAAAGTCTCAGCTAAATTTAATGCGACTATAATGTCGATGGAAAGGATTAGAACATTTGGGATTTGTACCAGTTAGCGTTTGAAAAAATAATAATAAAATCCTCTTCCTCATTTCTGCCACTTCTGCAAGAGGAATAGTGGAGATTGAGACTATTTTTGTGTGGTGCTAACCAGATTGGAGTTAAAAACGCAAGTGGACTCCACAGTACCAATAACTTTTATTGCTCTAAGGGGAATAGTCTGTGTCCAGGTGAGAGATGCGGAGATGCAGACTGAGGGAAGAGGTGACTATAGTCTGTATTGCTTTTGAGACTGCAACAGCTCATTAATCCTGTCACATGAGGTCCTGTTCTGCTCTCTCCGAGTAAAACATCTCAATTTAAGTGCATGGGAGCTTTCTACAGTGAAGAATTACCACCATAGAAAAATAATACTAGTCTCCAGTGTTAATTTTGCAGAATGGAATGAAATTTTAATAGGCTACTATTACCTGAACTACCCTGATGTACTTGTGCCTTCTGCCGATATCTTCACTGTGGGTCCGGTTGCTTCAGCAAGAGCTGCATCCTTAGGCTGACGTGACAGGAATTGGTGACTGTGCTGTCGTTAATTCAGTGAATATTTAAAGACTGATCTTACCTAGTGGGTTTGATTCCTACTCCCCATTCAAATTATGGTGATACTTGCTGTTTGGTTTTGTGCTTTCAGTAGGAGCAGAGATAGAATCCCTGTACCTTTTCTGGACCCTTCTAGAAAAACAATTGCAACTTTTCTTGCTTTTTTCCCAAAATTTTCTTAATTTCTGTAGATTATGGCTTCCGGGTTTGCACTTGGGACTCAATAATACTTTTAGTTTATAATGATTATATTTAAAGCTTCTATTTGTACCATTTTGTTTGCTTTATTCTATTTTTAGCCATGTTGTTTGTCAGGGCAAGCAGTGTTTAATGAAAAATAGTGAAGTTTCCTAGCAATTTCAAAAGAGTTGTGCCTGTTTCTTGATGTCTCTTGGGGTCTCTTCCTAAAACCTCTTAAAACTGGAAAATGGTCACCGAAGAAATGCCTTATTAGTTTCCACAAAAACAGTGGGTAAATCTATACATGCTTGGTGTTGTATAAGGCGTTGGTCCATTCAGATGCTTTATGTGCTCAAGTTGTCTTAATTCAGCAAAATTTCAGCTGCAGTTCTTTGCTCTGTAGGGGTCTAACTCCATCACAAGATGTACATCTTTGCTTTTTTGGTTTAACACTAAAAAAGCAATACTTTTTGATAACAATTTTCAGTAAGCTGTTTTCCAGTGAATATAGTTTTCTGCTGGTCTCTGTTAATTTTAATTAGAGGTGTAGCATGTCTAAAAATAGCGAGGTGACAGAATGAATGCTTAGCTCCCACCCGGAATCTCTACAGAGCTTTCAGTTATAGTATCTGTAGGGTTGAACACTGACATGACCTAATTGTTCATATGGGAAGGGTGTTTGCTTCATGGTTTGAACTGTCACAGATTTCAAGCTCTTGCACCCGTTGACCACAGGAGGTGAAATTTCAAGTAACTTAGTATTTTTCTGATGTGAAAGCTTAAGGTCAAAACCCTACACCAAATACAGAAATAGTATAGAAACACAGATTGCATATGGGTGAACTTTATTTACAGGGGCTAAATAGATGTGGCAAACAGTCAGCATTAGGCTACATGGACTTGGGCTCAGGTTTGTGTATATTTCTGTCTTCAAAGGGGAACAATCCTGCAATGGAGTTTACTAGTGTGGTCCCTGTTAAGATCTCGATGAATTAATTCAGCATCAGTATTGGTGCTGGATGGTGCCTTAGTGTTGCTGTATTATTTGTTTATGGTGCTGCTACTTCTTTTGAAATTCTGGATGACAACTTCTGGTATCTTAAGTGTTTAAAAACATCCTGATTTGGGAAGGGAGAAGCAAATGCACAGCTCTTTGGAATCATTACATTTGAAACACAAGATGACCGTGGTATACTCTTATTTGGATGTCTTTCTGGTTGGGTTTTTTTATAAGAGGGACAACAGGAGAGGACGAGTTAGCTTATTTTGTCAGCAGCTGTGGAAAGGAGCTTTAATATAAATGGGAATGTGATCACATGATTGTATTATAGTTACATAAAAGATGACTTGTAATTGGGTTTATTTTATATGACAATGCAGTTCTTGGATTATACATGATTTGGAATTAATTATTTTAAGGGATTTGAAATGTAAATTCTTTTGTTCCAAATTAGTAGAATAATCGGGAAGAGAATATTTTTTGACAGAGGACTGCCTGTGGCTAAATAAATTCAAAGAAGCTACAAAATGCTACCAAGAAAAAAAATAACCTGAGCCTTAAGTTGTTTGACAGACATAATAAAGGTTGTGTAGTTATTTGTTTTATATATATATGTAAAGTTATTTACAATGCAGGACAAGGTAAGGTTTCCAGCTCATGACTGGCTGAAGATAATGTCCCATATGTGATTTATTGTGAAGTTCATGCAGAGCTGTGAAAACTCAAGATTATAATTTCATGAATGCTTTAAGTAGATTAGTTGCTGAAAAGTACAGTTCCAACCTTTGCTGTTGTCTCTCTGTTCCCAAACTTGGCCTAAGTTGGTTGCTACAAATATTTACACAGCTGTGAAGTGGATCAGGTCAGTTACCGATTTTATGCATAGAATTAAACCCAAACTTTTTTCCTTAGGCCTGGTGTTTTAACTGTATCAGTTTGGTTGTGCCATGAATCAGAGCAGGAGATGCTTTCCCACTACAAAAGATGTTGTGGGACCTTTCTCTGTGTAGGAAAATGACTGGTGTTGGGGGCAAGAAGCCTGAAGTACATGACAGATTATGTTGCATCTTTTGGCAGAAGTGCTTGTTTGTCCATTCAATCTGAATTTACAGCCCAAAGCATTGAAGTGTGCTAACAAATGTTGCTGATTCAGGTATGTTTGTCCCCTCTGATTGTCATTGAGCTGAGGCTCATGGGCAGTTTATTTTTCTTAGGGAACATACATGTCTTTTGTTAAATTTCTATTTTAATTGTCGTGCTGTGCTTAAAATTGTGCAGCATATGGCCCTTTCATAGCGAAGTAAAATTTGTGAAACAATAGTTATTCCATGCAAATATTATCATCTGTACAGATCCCATCTTAAATTGGGCAGAGATCAGGGTACTGTAAGTTGACTTGCTAGTGAAGGGAACACTGGCTAGAATTCTGGGTACATCTTAAGTGTAGAAGAGATGTGCATGTACACACACCTGCCTACAAGTCTTAAAGGAAGAGATGGTCAAAGGCATGAGAGACAGTGACCTTCTTAGGAACGCTTGGCCAATACCCAAGTCCCACTGAGCAAATCTGTCTCAAGAATTGCCTGAAAAAAGGAGCAAGCTTTTCTTGATGAAGAGCTCTAGCAGAGCAAAACAACTGCCACATAATGTAATTAACTTAATTTCTAATCTCAGATGGAACTATATATTGTAGAATTGCTTGCTATAGTGTATGCTTATTCTCTTATTGCCAGCTAAGATGGTTAAAAACCTGAACTTCATGGTTGTAACTCAAAATGCTGTTCTGTTTTGTTGCTTGTCATAGTGGTTTTGCTGAATTCTTAACTTAAAAGCCTCCTTTCCTATCTAGTACCTTATAATATGGAGAAAACAAGAAAAAACTCAGCAGTTTAGTGAAGGAACCTGTCAACCTGACTCATGTCTATACGCTTCTCTACACACCCTAATAACTTTGATATGCATTGGAGAACAGGATAGATGGAACTTGTTACCTGCCATGAGGTTATTTTTAGCATTACTATGGCACTGTACAGTGAAAGTTAAGCTTATTTATTAGACTAAAAAGTGCATCATATCAGTTAATATAAACAGTTGTTTAGGGAAAACAAATCAATGTGTTGTATTGCCTCTCTTGCTCTGCTTTGCCTCCAAGTTCCATTCAACCAGCAGATCCCTCTTTCATTATATCCTAGGACATTCTTGTAGGTCCTAAACTTCCCTACTCCCAGTTTGGTTTAATTTTCCCCTTCTCACTAGAATGCTTATTGACTGTTAATTCATAATTCAAA
Organism: Coracopsis vasa; assembly: GCA_026283785.1. NCBI lineage: Eukaryota > Metazoa > Chordata > Aves > Psittaciformes > Psittacidae > Coracopsis > Coracopsis vasa. Next base: position 23,392 of record JANHGB010049844.1, read on the forward strand.
TTCCTTCAACTTTTGAGTATCAGCTTGTGTCATCTTTATCCTTTTGAGTCTGTTGTGTAAAGTTGGCTTTGAAACATCCCCCTCTGCTGACTAGACTCCTTCAGCTTAATGCTTGGGGTGGGGGGGGAAGGTTTTTGGCCAGTATGACTCTAAAATAGTCAGTATCTTCACTGACTGCAAGAATGTTGCCTGTTGTGAATGAAATACTTTATACTCTCAGGCATGTAAACTTTATTTTGTAACATATTGGGCTTGAAGTTTATTTTCATAAACCTAGAAGCAATGAATCTCAGCACATGCTAGACATGATGGTAAGCATGTTTAGAGATTGTTTGAAGATCTATTAATATTCTCTGCCAGAGTGGCGATACATTTTGAATTTAAGTGCCTTCCCCAGTAGTGGCTGCTGTGAGTTTGGCTTTTTTTTATGGTACTTACTTGGGTATGTTTACACAGAAATTCATGGTAATACTAGGCTCAAGTGAGTTGGCTCAATTGGCAGAGGCAGTATTGCTGTGGCACTGAGTTCCTACTACACTAATGCCTACTGTTGAAGTAAGCATCTCTTTTGCCACTTATTTAGGCTTTCTTTTCAGTTAGAATTAAATTCCTAAACTGAAATTAGTTGGAGATACTTGTGCTAATATAAAACTGAGCTGGTGAAATTACTGGTGTGCATGTGATAGTCTAAGAACCTGTCTTTAGGTTGACACAGTAAAAGGAGGTAATTGGCCTGAGGCTTTCATACTATACCTACTTCCTTACAGCACTGCACTCTTGCTTGTTTTAAACCCCTACCTCATAAATCACATGCATGGAATACAGGACTAGAAAACTATTCTGTTTTTAGCTGTGTAACATACTTTGGTACCTGGAAAAGGAGGACAGTTAAGATCCTGTGACCTGCCAGCTTTCTACAGATCACTACATGTGCTCTGAGTGGTATTGCTGTACAACACTTACGTTTGGATAAGGTCCTGAGTTATCCTGGTCTGACCTTCCTTGTGGTTTGGACTAGATGACTAGTCCAGGCCCCTTCCAGCCTTAGCTGTTGTGAGTAATACTGGCTAGTAAATCTGTCTCTATTATGTGATTTGAGAGTGGTAAATGTGGACTCTGTGCTCTAAACTGATACTTTTGAGCATGACTTCAGCTTGTTTTCTTGAGGACTTCTGTTGTTAACCCTGAGACCTCAGCAATAACAATTACTGACACTTCTGTAACCTTATGTCACAGAATGATGTGCTCTGTCATCAGCCAAGTATCATTTCAGAGCAGCAGCAGAAATGGAGTTATATGAAAGGCACAGGCATGGCAGACTAGCTTCATAGTAATTGTGCGGGTTTGAAAGGACTTTTAGGATCATCAAGTCCCAATCATTTACCTAGCACTGTCAAGGGTTAGCATGGCTTTGTCTGGTGATGTGTCGGTACCAGTGTGGTTCTTAGCCTCTCTGCCTTAGCCCCAGCAGCAAGAAGTTATTTCTTTCCATTTGCAGCTGCCTTTTGGGGTGCCAAGATTGCTACCATGTCCCTTTCGATCTTCTTTGGCTAAGTTTATCACTTCTACAAATGAGCAGAATGTCAAAGCAATGCCCTACTCCCCTAAGAAAATCATTACTTGAGCACAGCTGCATAAGCACTGATTAACAAAACAGGTTTTGGTAGGTTTTGATTCAAGAAGACATTAACAGTGACTTAATATTCCTGTGTCTCTCTATTCAGTTTTTAATTTTCAGAAATAAGTCTTCTATATTGGTCTCTTAAATATGACCTGATTAGGCCTTGATCCCCTGACCTCTTAAATGAATGGATCAAGCTTTGAACTAATTTAGCTTTGCTTTACTAAGATTAAGTGTAATAATCCCATAGTTTAATTTTGGACACTAGTCCTAAATAGTGTATTTGAACTAATATTTACAACTATTTATAGAGAATAGCAAGCATGCAGTAGAGCAAATCAGAAACAGATGAGCATACTGTTTATGTAATTCTTTAACTCATTCTGAGGAGGAAAAGCAGCCAATGATTACATATTGTGATTAAAATAAACAAAAATATCAGGGGATTTATTATGCTTCTCCATGGCTTCTAGTCAGCTTATTGGAGCTCTTTAGACGTTGTAGCTGATGTGTATTACCCCTGTACTAAGGATTGATAAATACCTGAATTTATACTAATTAACACAGTAATAATTAATTGGACCTTTACTTATTCCTCTTGGCTGGTATGAAGTTTACTCTTGTTATCAATAGTAGGGATAGTATTTGATGTATGGGCTTGTTACTTATGTGTCATAATGTTACCTTTCTACTATGATGGACTTGGAGTAAAGGCTCCAAAGGCAGCAGGATTTTCCTAAAGGGTGCTGAGAATCCTCTCTTGAGTCCGCTCTTCCCTTAGCTTTTTTTAAATGTCGAAGTTATTTTCACTTTTATCCAACGCATTACACTTTTTCTCTAAGCTGACTGTGAATTCAGAAGCGCCAGCCTGCCTTCCCAGTAGCAAACATGATTCTCTTAAACCTAAATACAACCCAATATTTTCTTTTAGGGCAAGGACACTGAAATAATGCTTCTGGTTGTGTTCAGCAGCTTGTGCTGGTATGCTTAGGTCTGTTCTGTGCTAATAATTAAAGCTAAAGCAGAGCCCCTTTATTTCACCCTTTGCTGAAACTAGTTTTAGTGCCCTGCTTCAGAGGCCAATTGGTGCCTTAAAACAGTGTGAAGTACACTTTCTACAAACTAACCCTCCAAACTAAGGATTTCTGGTTAACTTGTGCATATGATATTTTTGAAGTGTAGTGTAACTGTGCCTCTTCTTGTTGCCAGGGATGAGGGGAGACTCGTACTTCTTTGGAATGCGTGGCCTGGGTCACTATGGTTGCATCCCGGAGGATGGAGGACAGTTCTTGCTCTACTCTATAAATGGAGACAACGATTTAAAGAGATGTTTTGCAGAGGAAGATTTTCATGAAATAATTGACTTCAATGATCTCCCAAATTCTCTCTTTGCTTGTAATGTTCACCAGTCTGTGTTTGAAGATGAGGACAGCAAGGTACAGTGTTGCTTTCCATATTTTCAATACAAGAGAAACATATGCCATACGTTTGTATTTACTGCAGTTTCAATGAAACAGTTTAATCTGTCTTGCACAAAGAAAATGGATTCAAACGATGGTTTCTTTCCAAGGTGACAACAATACTCTGCCACGACATCTATTTCAATAGCTTAAAAGGCTTTTATCAACTCTGGTGAGCAAAAATGTTCTTTTGTCCAGATTTGCAGAATACTGAAATGTGGGTACAGGTCTTCAGAGCAATTGTAGCTGCAGTTGTGATGGAGGTAGCAAAGTTAAACATGTGAAAGTTTCTCTCATTTGCTGATCACGTACCACTGTGATGGGAGGCTGCCTTTACTGTATCTTCTCATAGGATCTTTTATATTGGAAAAGACCTCCAAGGTCGAGTCCAACCATTAATTTAGCATTGCCATGTCCACCACTAAACCATGTCTCTAAGGGCCACATCTATACATCTTTTAAACACCTCCAGGGATGCTGACTCCACCACTTCCCTGGGCAGCCAGTTGCAATGTTTGATAACCCTTTGGGTGAAGAAACTTTTCCTAATACACAATCTAAACCTTCCCTGGAGCAACTTGAGTCCATTTCTCCTTGTCCTATCATTTGTTACCTGGGAGGGGAGACCAACCCCCACCTCACTATAACCTCCTTTCAGGCAGTTGTATAGAGTGATAGGGTCTCAAATGTTTTAAGTTATCTGAAATACTGGTTTATTTGGAAAATCTAAAATGAATGATAGTAGAACAAAGACAAGAAGAACTATGGGAGATTACTTTTAACTCTGTAGTTTGACTAAAACAGAATGTTGCAAACAGTATCTTAATATAAAAATAATTTTAAAAAACCCAACTTTTTGCAGGGAGTGTTCAGTTCCTGTTTCTTAACCTAGTATTCTTCCTTATGGAGATGTCAGGAATGTGAAACTCATAGCTTGGTTCGTTATTGTCTGATGAAGTAGTCTAGGCTAATTGTTATAGGCACATCTGCACTTGTGTTGTGCCATTTTGTGGAATTTCAAAACTATTTGGTAATGAACGTCATTTAAGTTGAAGGGGTTTGAAAGTACAGTTTTAAAGGAAGAAAACAGAAGTGTGCCCAGAACTAGAGAATCTTTGTCTCCTGCAGAGATTCTACCCCACTTGCTCCTGAGCTTTCTTCTCTGAGAGCTCTATTCTGGCATTTAGCTGGTGGCTTAGTTAGGAAATGGAGTGAGTAATTATGTAAGTACGTGGGATAGCAATCCCCAAGGACTTGCAGGACTTAAGGATGTGTCTTAAGAATAGCAGCTGGGTTGTGGAGGTGGATATTCTGTTCCATGTGCATTTCGGTAAACTATCTGTCAATGACATGGATTGAACAGCTCTGTTGGCAGGTAAGTAGTTACCCCCGTAAGTCTATATTTAACTAGATGGGATTACCTTCAGATTTCTCATTAAATCCAAGGACCTGGGGAGCCGATTATGATTTTTATTTCTGTAGAACACGTACTTGTGTTCCCAGTTGATTAATACTGGTAATCCTTTCTATTATTAACCATTCCTGCAGGATAAGAGCATACATGAATTCAGTATAAAATATTGTCAAGTTACTAAGCTGAAGTTTAAAATCTCACACAATAGATGCTGGTGATAATCATATCTTCAATTATATGTTGATCCTATGTATAAGGAATGGTACACTAAACTTTTTAAAGAACATACTACAATAATGGTTATATTTGTAGTAGTTTCATTGTGTTATCCATTCTACAGAAAGTAACGATTTTGCAGTGTATCTTTTGTCTCTTACTCCTGACTTATCCTTTTAAGAGGAAAATGGAGATATGATTGGTTTGGAAGTTTCAAGTTAGCTGGTAAAGAAAGCCAGAGAAACCTGTTGTTTTGAAAGGTTGTTTAGATTTGGTCTGGGAATGTGCTGTATAAATAATACTTAAATATATAAGCTTCTAAGTGGCTCTGACATGCGACGATATTAAAGTTATATTGCTGAAGTGTCTTAAGAGGCTGAACTGTCAAATTCAGACTTTGAATATGCAAATATCTAAGCAGTAGTCTCACTAAAGATAGGTTTTAAAAGCCAATGCTTTAACTACTTTGTTTTGATTTGAAGACGCTTAACTACTGTGTTAGATACAGGGTGAGTTCCAGTTTGTGCTTGAGAAGGGGCTGGCAGCAGCCTGGGGGTAACACTTACCTGCACGTATGCCAACACTGTGGATAAACTGATTCATATTGTCCAATCTTACTACATCATTTATACACTTTCACCAATATCATGTGGCTGTACAGCACTTCTCGGTAAGGATTCAGTGTTGCCTTATCAAGAGTGACTGTAGCATCTGTAGGAAGCCTGAGTTTTGGACCTTTGTTTATTGGAAGATGAGGAATTCTTGCAGCTAAAGGCCATGTTCTTTACAAATGAAGAAATTGCATCAGGTCAGGCTTGAGTCTTCTCCTCACTGGCACCCTAAGGTCTCAACACAGACAGAGTGAGTGAAAGAGTTGTGGGCCCTGTATCTGAAGATGAGCCTTCCCATCTGGTGTAAAGGAAGCTGCTCAGGAGTGATTGCCTGATCCTAAACACTGATGGAAGAAAGGGGAAATATAAATTTATACTGGCTGTGTATATCTGATTTTGCTACAGTAACAGTATCTAGTCAAAAAATACTTCCTTGCTTTCAGGCCTGTGTTCTTGGTCAGGAGAATGCCCTGGCTATCTGGGTCAATGATACAGGCATTTGAGGATTTGCACATGATGGCTTAGCAGCATCAATACACTAGCAGCTTGCTACAGCTGGAGGGGGAATGGTTTTGCTTATCTCCACTCCCATCATGGACAGCCTGCTCGTTCATATAGAAAATGGAATTGTACTTTCTTTACAATGCAACAAGAAAATACTGAGTTTTTTAGCTTTTAAAGAACAACAAAGGTGTGGAGAAGTAGATTATCTAACAACCCTGTTCCAAATCTGGGGTCACATTCAGCTGTGCCCCATCACTATTCTGTGTTATGACCATTTATTTTAGCATATAACTTATTACCGGTAGGGGCAGGCTTTTTGGAGTGAGCAGCACTGGCTTTGTTGGTTCATGGAAGTCCTACTCTAAAGAAACTAAATAGAAAATACTCCCAAACCCTGATAATTACCACATGTCTCTTGGAAAAACTGCTGGAACTACTTATGTGAGCAAGATACGGCAAAATTGAGGCTGTTATTTTTGGCTGATGGTGTGACTGAATGGGAGGCACTGCTCCTTTTATCTTTCCTGAAAAAGCAACTGTGGTGGGGAGCCAAAGGGCATGACTGATTACTCCTAAGGGTGGATGTGTGTGTGTTTTAACAGCTAATCGCTACACGTAGCCCCTAGGGCTTTCTGGATAGTAAACCTTTTGTTGTGAATTTGTTATGCATATATCACTGTTTTGTAAAAACATGCTTTTCTGTATTGTGACTGTAATTTCCTTCAGGCTGAAACTGGTAAGCTCACTGTCAAAGTGAAGCATCTTTGTCTCTTAAGATGGTTTCTTCAGATGCTGTAATGCCTCAGGAGCTACTTACACAAAACTGTCACTATTAGAATATGCTTATGTTATGTGAGGGAAGGATATGTTTCCTCAAGCTGCTTAGAGGCTGTATGCTCTTCCTTTTGCCACTGTTTTGGCTCAAATCAGGAGGAGCACCTATTAAACTTGAGTTTTATTTCGGATAAAGAACAAAAAATCAGTTTCTGAGCATTTTAATTATGGTGAAGCTGTCTAGGAAATGGTAGCTGAAGTCCACTAAGTGCTTTTTCTTGCTAACTTAAAACCAATAGCAGAAATTATTATTGATAATTATTAAATTATTATTTCTGCATGAGAAAATAGTGACCAGACGCATCTTGTTCTGGACTTCTCAGTACTAGAGACATGAACATACTGGTGAGTGTCCAGTGAAGGGCCACTTAGATGATGAAGGGTCTGAAGCACCTCCTATGGGGAAAGGCTGAGAGAGCTGGGGGAGTTTAGCCTGGAGAAGAAAAGACTCTGGGGGATCTTATCAGTGTGTATTAACACCTAAAGGGAGGGTGCAAAGAAAATGGAGCCAAGCTCTCTTCAGTGGTGCCCAGTGATAGGACCAGAGGCCATGGGCACAAACTGAAACATCAGGAAACGCTTTCTTACTGTGAAAGTGACTGAGCACTGACACAGGTTGCCCAGGGTGGTGGTGTGATCTCCTTCCACAGATGTATTCAGAAGCCTCTGAACATGGTCCTGGGCAGCTGGCTTGAGCAGGGGGGTTGTTCAAGATGACCTTCAGAGGTCTCTTGCAACCTCCACCAGTTTGTGATTCTTGGAACATATGATGAAGTGTGTCCTAAAAGATTCTTCTGAAGAGGAGGGTCAGTGTGTGAATGGCAAGACTGGGGAATGCATTTCCTGAGCAGCGAGATTAATGGAGATGGAGTGGGGAAGGGAAGAGAAAAGAAGGCAAATTAACAAATCAATGGAAAAGATAATTCTAGTTTAATGGTGTTTATTACAAAAACAGCTACTACTTTTGTGAGGGAGTCTTTCACGTATACTGGATGATGACCTGCTTTTACTACAGAAGCCTATGGTAGACTACCCTTTTTTTTAAAGATGTATTATTGAGCTTCGGCATTGAAGAAGATCTAAGGCTACCTCAAGTGAGTGCTGGAATATTTGTTCAAGTTTGATGCTTTAAGAGAACTCTGTAGCCTTACTTGGAAAGGCTTTTTTCCTTTGTACTTCAATTTGGCTTTCTCACCAAAGTGCATCTGCATGCTGCTATTTTTGTTTTTAAGGTGCAGTAAAAGACACTGGACAGTTCAGTGGTCTGATGGGTTGCTGTTAACTTTTCACTTCTAGGATTAACACAAACTTTCTACTGATGCTTTGACTCTGAAGCATGTAATTGAAATGTGTCTGTTCAGTGCTCCTTTTAAACGAAGTGGAGCCAGTGTGTCTGCTGCCATGTGTGAAGTGCTTCTTTGGTTCCCTTTTTCTACAGGCTAATTCAAGAAGATGCTCTAGGAGGCAGTCTTTATTTCTGCAAGGGAAGATCTGTTCCTTTTGCATTCACTTTTAAAAATCTAGATTATGATCAAAGAGGTTCTGACTTCACATTACATCACTGGAGCCTCTAGGTGTTGAGTCATCATTATATTTAGAGGGTGGCATACTTCTTTTTAGTCTAATATTAGTATTCAAGCCTGGTCTCCGTGGAAGGTCACCCTAGCAAAGATGAAGTCACCGCTCCAAGGCTGGAAAGGAATGCAGGCTTCATTCTGCCTTCCTGGTACACTTGCTGCTGCTTTGTTTTACTTTCAGTTTTTCTACCTTTTAAGGTTGTCATCTGTCGATATGATAACATTATCAGAAACTGCCACTTGAAGCAGACTGTGCCTTGAGCTGTGGAATCTCTACCCACTTTGGTGTGTTCTGCTTTGTAAATGGATGAATGTTATTACCTGTCATTCTGGGAAAAAAAAAAAAGTGTTTCTTTACTATATACTGTACTTGCATCTAATAAAATAAAAATACAGAGAGCTTGCAGGGAAAAGCTGCAGGAGCAGTGTCCTTCAGTAGTTCATGAATTGTAGCTGCCCTTTGGGAATCCTATCTTGTACTCTTCCCTGGGTGGTAGTTTACTGACATCTGAAAACTAAAAGCTATATAGGAGGTTGCTCTTGCTCTGAGAAGTATGCATTTCCATGGCATTCATATTTTATTTTGTAACTAATTTCAAATACTTTCAGTAGAAACCATCTTGGTCCAATACAGTATTTCTGCTGAAGACACCTATGACCTCTCGCGCTTGGCATCTGAGATCCCATCTGACTGCTGGAGTGATAATCCCAGGTTTTTCAGCAGCATTATACCAGTGCTCTCTACAACCTAAAAGAGGTGTAGCTATTTCATAGAATGGTTTGGGTTGGAAGGGACCTTCAACCTCATCCAGTTCCAATTCCGTGCCACAGGGCGGAACACCTTCCTCTAGACCAGGTTGCTCCAAGCCCCGTCCAACCTTGAACACTGCCAGGGATGGGGCAGCCACAGCTTCTCTGGGTACCCTGTGCCAGGGCCTCACAACTTCTCACAGGGAAGAACTTCTTTATATCTAAGAACAGTAACAAAGGTAACTTTCATTGACATTTGGGATCTATTAAGTGTTCTTTCTGTTCGGGAGGAAAAAAAATGAATTTTGCTTGGTGTGGTTTGTGTATTCAGAATTTTAATTCATATTTATAAGGCAATTAGTTAAGGTTGCTCTTGTTGTTAAGAAAACTTGCATTTATGTGTTTATAAAGGGTTTGACACTAATTTTCTCTGAGGTGATCTGCAGAATTTCTAATGGAACTGTAAGGAGTTGTTACCTTAGTCTAGTTTAGGCATTCCTTCCCTCTTCTTTCTTAGGTGATTCCGGCTGTTACTGAAAGGCTTCAGCATTTCTACTGTCTTTCTGGGAAGGTGCATAAGCTTTATGATTTGATAACCTTTGAAGAAACACAAAGAAGAACACTGAGATTGTGCAGCTGTAACAGTATGGTCAGGTTGAACCTGTGCATATGCCCATTTCATCCCATGCAAATAGAAGGTATATTTGGACATGATTATCCAAAGCTCCAAATATTATTCTATTCAATCAATGTTCAGTTCCTGCTCTGAAAATGTGTTTAAAACAACAAAAAACCTCAAGCAACCTATCAAAAAAAAAAAAAGACTACCAAGAATTTCTGGGCCTGAAACACTGCTGTCTGTAATGTGGATGCTGTCTAATAATTTATACAGTACTTGGGGTTATTTTCCCATCCTTGCACAGGGTGCTTGGTAGCACAAATGCCCTTGTTTCGATGGGAGAACATGCCTGGCAAAAGACCAACTGGGTTAAAGGTAGGCCTGTGTTCATTGCAGTTGAAATTTGCAGTAGTGCTTCAGAGCATCAAGCTATACTAGTTGTTTGTAGATTACAAAAATAAACTGAGTAATATTCTTTCCAGAACACACAAGACAGCAGTTACTGTCTGCTTTTTAAATTTGGAAATGTACTTTTCTCCTTAAGAGCAACTATGGAAAAGTTGTTTTAGCGTTGGCTTTCTGTGCTCATGCTCTGCTCTGCAGTCTAGAGGGAATGCATTATCTCAAGAAACCAGGGTGGGTGGGAAAGCTTTCCTGGGAAAGGACATTCAGGGTAATTTTTTTTTGTATAGGAATGCAGTTTTCTTACCAGTTCTGCTAATATAGACAAAATTTTGAATAATAAGATTTTAACAAAGGTGTTGGTAAATCCATGTCAAGGTTTAGGAACTGTCAGTTGTGGTGTGAGAAAACATGGGCTCTGGAAGCCGGCGAGAATTGCAAGGTCTTATGTGTAAGTCAGTTTCTCTAGCACAATGGACATTCAAGTATAAACTGTGGGAGGGTCTACTTTAGTTACTCCTAAACACTGTACAAATCTAGATTTGAACTTCCACTTTGCACTCATCTGTCTCCTCTAATCGGTCGAACTAAATTCCTGGACTCAAATGCCTTTTGATCTTTGAGGAAGTTGAGATCTGGCCTGGAATGCTGAGGCTAGTATGTCTTCCCTCTGAATTCCCTACCACTGTTAACTGGGATGTGGAGTTCAACCAAGGACTTTTACGGACAGAGAAGTTTTGTTGGCGGTACTTTTTTCCTCCTGACTATCCTGCTTGAAAGTATTTGTGAGTTTGACTGCAGGGAATACTGAGCCTTTTTTTCCTCAGAATGATAGAGGGTATGTTGCTTTCTGGGATGATAAGCAAGAGAACCTAGCAGCAATATTTCATGCAGCTTTTTTCTATTTCATAGCTACCAAGTTTGCGAGGGTTGGATTTATCGTAACTGGTGATACCTGTTATTCTTGACCAGTGTTATTCCTGATTGGCTTTTTTGCCTTTTTGCTTGTCAGGCAATCTAAGGTGCAATGTGTTTTTATAAAGCAATATAAAGGCAAGAAGATAGATACCAGATCACACTTGGGATAAACCACAGCAGCCATTTCTACAAGAGCTTCCATGCATCTAAGTGAAACATATCTTGGCACAGTGTATATTAAAGCAAGTCAACCCTTCTGATATCTGCTGACACAAGCAAGAGCTACATCTTTAAAAGGGAAAAGTTGCTTTTATGCAGTTTATAGAAAAGTCTTTGGTTTGTTCCACTAAGTAGTTCTTATTGGCTGCTATCTGCTAATAATCAAACACAGTTTTGCCCTTTTCCTTCCAGCAAGCTGTCATTCTGAAGTCAACAAAAATACTGTTTTTATAGCTGATAGTAATCAAAAAGTGCAGTAAAGCCATTCTAATGTGGTAAGGGCAGCAGCTGTTCCTTATTTTAATACCATCAGAGCTCCTAATCCATCCACAAGTGCTGATATCAGTTTTCTGGCCCAAGGAAAAGGCTTCTAAATGAAGGTCAGCCTTCATTACCAATGCATAAAGATATTGCATTTACAGAAGCCATGTTCAAAACAGTAAATTTGCAACTTTACCAGTTATTTAAGTGTATTTCTCAAATGTTTCATACAAAATCTACATTAACAACACTGCACCAGAGTTTAATGTAATTAATATATCAGTTTTTAATAGGGGTAGAAATGTCTTAGAAAATGGGGATACTTGAAGGCAAGTTGAGGTAATACAGAGTGGAAAAGAGTGAGGCAGCAGCTTTAGGATTATGGCATTGGTTAAGGCAGGTTCTGCCGCAGACTTGAGCACAAAGGTGAAAGATCATATTCAAGAGTTGAATCAAGGTGAAATGAATAATCAGTTACTTCTGTACATTTGAAAACACGTTTTCTTCTGTGCCAGATTAATTCATGCTTCTTTGCAGCTGATGGAAGTTCTGGCATTTGCTGCAGTAGTGCAAGGGTTTCTCCATGGCTGTGTTCTCAGGTCCACTCCTCAGGCAGCAGATCTGCTGGCGAACTTTACCATTTGGTCAGCTGAGGAGTTCATTCAAATCCTTAGTTTCCTGTGTAGTAGGAGTGTGTGAATGGCTTTGGAAATAATGTATCTTGTACTTTTTTTTATTGACTTGCTTTAATGTGATCACTTTTAACTGTAGGCTGTCTTGCTCTAATTTGATTGCATTTTATGGGTGCTTTATGCTGCTTAAATTACGTGACTTTTGTACCGGGCTTTGAAACTTAATACAGAAGCAGAGGCATTGCAGCTATGGTGGATGTTATGTGTGTGTCTCAGAGGGATAAGAGCAAACCTTTTCCATGTGATAGAGACTAATGAGCTGGAAGTTAAGATGATAGCATTATGGGAAAAAGAAATTACAGTATCCCTAGCAAGAGTGTAATGAAGGCATTTATTACACTGCAGGAGGGGAGATGCAAATTGGTATGTGTTGTCTTTTAATTGGTTTTGTAGTTAGTCTAAAAAGGATAAAGATATTGTTAGACTGTGGCATGCAATCACTTAGAAATTTTGAGCTTAATGTTACTGGAACTAGTATTAGGGAGAAATATGATCATTTC